>JANHGN010010954.1:164178-188568 GCA_024605025.1 Megaceryle maxima
TTTATTTATTTTTTTGTCTCTTCAATGGAACCTTAATACAAAGGAGAGGGAAGAACAATTCTAGTCTCTCCAAATTGCTGCACATTAGGGGAGTCCAGAGAGCTGTAAAGGTATGTAGTCAGGTGTGTGCATGTATTTGTGATTATTGCCAACCTTCCTAAAAAATTATTTTGTAATGAAATCATTACATGACATGGTATCCATTTGTGTGCTAGAAAGCAGGGAAATAGGGGAGAGAAGATGATGGTGAAAAAACCCAATAAAACAGGCACATCGGCCATCTCACTGGCTTCTTATTCTTCATTCTCTAAAGATTACAAACAGCCTTCAGAGTTCCTCAAATGTGAGGAACTAAATCATAAGAAGCATAAAAAGCAGTGGGGACACAGTAAATCAGGACAACTGCAGAATGCTACACCATGAAATCAGATCTGTAATCATGTAACAGACTTCGCAATTATAGCTCAAAAACCTATTAGAAAGCAAAGGTACTTGGAAGGCAACACATCTGACATGGGAACAATGTTCAGCAGTGGAGTGTACTGAAAACATGATTATCCAAATGCAGCTCGGGTGGAAACATCTGTATCCTCACAGCTGACTGAGTAGGGCACTTGGAAGGCAAAACAAAGCTCTTTGTTAAAGTTGAATATAGTATTGAATACAAACAATGCCTGCTGGTGTTGCTAATAACTTCTAAGAAGGGGGAGCAAATGGAAAATAGCAATAATATTAAAATGGTTGTATTCTGAAAAGGAAGAATTAATAGTAAAAAAGCTCTATATGCTTATTACAGTGATGGCTCCTTGGCTTGTGTTCACGCTATACATGCACTTGTCTTAACCTTCTGTGTGTGAGGGCACTGGAGGGTATTGAGAATGTCATATCAAACTCCTGCATCTGATAGTTAATTTACGGTGAAACAGAATGCTCTGGAAAACAAAATGAAGTCTTTGCTTCTCTAAAGAATCCTCCCTCCCCCACTGCAGTCATTGGCTTTGCAATATTTTATGATTTGTCATAAAACACTCTAGGATATTGTCCTACAGAGGACGTGATTATAAATATATTCCTGAAATTAAATACCTGTATGGTGTTCCTCACAGTACAGCTTGAGCAGTGGCAGACTAGACTATATGCATATATTAATATTTATTTTGAGGTTTTCAATTTTTGTAATAAAGAGCAAAAAAGAAGCAAAGAAGAAAACAAGCTTCACATTGATTTAGGATGTCAGGGAGAAGAATAAAGCTATTCCATCTATTTTACAAATGTGAATATGTTGATAACATTGATCTCAACAGTGTAAATCAGTAATATCCAAAGCTTCCCTGTCCCCCCCAGACTGTCTGCAAATTATAAATGGTGGCTACAGAAGTATAATCAGGGTGAAATATTATCAAATCTCATATTCTACACATACTGTAATTTAAAAAAGAAGCAGATATCTTAGAACTTAGTTTTGATGTTTTAATGAGTGCACTATTTTTTTTCTAGTGAAGCACAATCAATTAAATTGGTCATGCAGTCTTTTGCTGAAGGAACAGTCTGTAGCTTACAAATGACTGCAATTCTTTCTTTCACCATTATAGGAAAATCTTTTTATCCTGTCACCAAGCTCAGTGCACTCAGACAGTATAAAGCAGCTGACAGCTAACATTAGTAGTATTCAGTGTAATCAGATTGGGTTGTGTATCTGACACAAGGAGCTGCCAAGAGACACAAGCTGGACAGGGTACTGGGCCATCTTGTCTAGACTGTGGTTTTGCCAAGAAAGCTTGGACCAGATGATCCTTGGGGTCTCTTCCCACCTGGTATTTTCTGATTCTCTTATTCTGTGATTTTGAAATAACATCTTTTAGCGTGAGGTAAAGAGCAGTGTTTCACAGCTTTTTGAGAACTTTGGTCTATCAAAATATGTTTCCAGATTCTTAACTGCGTTTGTCAAAAAAAAAAAGAAAAAGAAAAAGAAAAGGTGGTTTCAACAGGTTCAATTCTTGCCTACGTATGATCACTGAATCCAGGAATGCAACCTCCTCCTTATCTATGCATTAGTATTTGATTAGGAAATGAAGCACAGAAGCTTAAATAAAGAGAAGCCAGAAGAACTTCTCCTAAGGTGAGAGTAAGGGATGGAAGATGAAAGTCAAATCTAGCAGAGGAGACATATTTTTACTATGTCAGTTGAATGCTTTAACCCATACAGTGATAGGTATAAGCCCTATTAAATCACTCCTGATATATTTTGCCTGAAACCTAAACTGGTAAGAGAGATCTGCGCTTTGGCTTCCATTTCACAAAGACTGGCATGTTTGTGAATACCAAGAATCAACCATCTTCTGCCTAGTAAACATTTTAAAAATCTAAAGGTCCCTAGAGAACATCACTGCTAAAAACTCAGACATCCTGCATGTTAGGTGCTTCCAGACTTTAGTTAAGAATTTTGAGTATCTAAAGTTTGAATTTAGACGTAACTGATTTGTCTGGACTCCTACAGAAAGGCTAGAACAGAAGAGAAATTTGAACCCACATCTCTCCAAGCTGCAGCTTGTTTTTCCAGCTATAAATTTGGGTTTACCACCCAGTTCAAATCAATTGTTATCAGGACTGTTCAGTTAAAGCAACTTTAAAAATACCAGATTCTAGTTTTAAAGGATAAAGTAGCACTTGATCGCCTCCCCTGCCTTCCTCAGATTGTGGAAAGTAAGATGAGGATTACATTTTTCATTTTTGTTCTTCAGGGTACTCCATGTCTGGCTTCAGCAATGGTGCAATAGTATTACCAAATAATTAATGTTACGGGTAAGATGTTAGCAGTCAGACTGCTGCTGACAGCCTCAGAGATAGTTCTGCTTTAGGAAGTGACAAGCTGATACTATAAAGATCGTGGTAAATAAAATCTAAGAGAAGAAGAATTAGTTAGTTAATGTGTTTATACTAGCCCACAAGCAATAAGTCTTTGTGCCTGCCTATTTATAGGCAGTAATACTGAAAGCGAAGAACATTTCTCCATTGTTAAATGCTTAGTTTCAGACTCTGCAATTTAAAATAACAGTAGTTGAAAATCTTTCTTCTGCTCTAGTGAATGGTGGTATGGAAAGGCTATTGCTAGTGCAAGCAAGACAAGCAAATTTACCATCATTTCAACAGTACTGTATAAGTTCCTTATTTACTTTACAGTTATACCACATACAAGCTTCATGTTAAAAGGTATACTGTTTTTCCAGAATGACAACTAGTCAGTTTTCTTCTGATTTCTGAAACCAACAAGAAAGAGATAAAATTTTGGGAAATGTTGAAAAGCGGACAGAAGCCTGCTAACAGACTCCATCAATAACTCAGGAAACAGATGCTGTAGTGGTTTTTTTGGGGGGGTTTTTTTTAGGCTTTCCAAACTGTCCTGGAGTTTTCCTGACTATAGTTGAAAAACATCTTTTCCACATCCATGTGTTTATTTTTGTTCCAAAGTTTCAGCAACTATTTTACTGGGGGGGCGACAACAAGCTCCAAAGCCACACCCATAATGCTTGTGTATTTTTTTTCTTTTTGGCAAGTCCAGAGGTGACCCCAGCCTCATGCTGCTATTTTTCTGTGCATCTATTGTTACAGTTTGCAAGTTGCTTGCACCTTTAATGAAGCTGTCCTCCTAGTAACCCCATGGGTAGATAAATGCTATTATATCCATTTTACAGACAGAGAGCTGAAGCACATAGAGACTAAGTGATTTGTTGGAAGTTCACACACAATGTACAGCAGAACAGGGACTTGAAATCACCTTTCAAATTACAGGGCTTGAACTTCTGACTGAGGCAGTGTACAGTCCTTTCTCTTACTCTGCCATTCCTGTGCTCCCCTTCCACAGCCACCTGACCACCAGCACAAACCATGCTCCATCATGTACTCCATCTCATTTCCTTTTGGGCATGGGGCCAACTACATCATTTAAAGCACCTGGGACTTCACAGAAAGTTAAAGGTAAGGCGGCACATGATGTGTGCTGACATACCAGCCTATGAGGTACTCAGACTCTGAGAGGATCCATGGAAAGTGGACTAGAAAGAAAAAAAAATGGAAGTCCAGAAATCAGTTTCACAAGAAGTGTCACAGAGATGGTTTTGGACTCTGTTTTGGACTCTCCACAGAGCTAAACAATGTATTCCTGAGAATATGGTAGATGTTTTCAGCTGCATTTCCTAGACCCAGAAGACCTGATTCACTATGCAAGCTGGATATATTTTTTCAGTGTAAAGACACTTACTTAATATTCTACACTTGGGTAAATATCAATAAATAGAATAGAATAACATTAATATAGTATGAAATTATATTATAAATACTATATATTATATAGTATTCTAAAAATACTTGCACTCAAATATAAATAGAACAGGATCTCAGCCCCTAAGGTTATGGGTATGGCTTGCAATTAATCTACCTATGAGGAAAATAATGGCTTTTTATTTAAAGCATGACTTAATTGTAAGTTGGCTCCACATAATTCTTTATCAAATTGGTCCTTGTTTCAGAAGCACACTGAAAACTTCTCTCCTGTTTCATATGGAGAGCGAATAACTGGCCTTATTTAGTTTAGATGAAATAAATAATTTCACAGCCACTTCTCATTTAATAAGGTTGGCTACAGCCTGTCTTTTTTCTTCTCAGCTTGTATATTTTTGTTTGGAGTGAACATAAAAGTGTATTTTCTTGCCTGCTGAGTGTTCATTAGAACCATTTCCAAAACTTTGCAGCCATTAGAGTCCTCACTACATTCTGATCTTACTGGCATATTGATTCAACTGTAAAAACATTCTTCAAATAATAATAGTAAAGACATTAAAGGAAAGCTATGAAGGACAGCTCTTCATCTAACAGTCTACACTACTTACAAAGATTTAATAACAAAAAACCCCCACAGAACAAACAAACAAAAACAAACAAACAAACAAACCAACCCACCCAACCAAAAAATAGAAGGTCTCTGAAGAAACAAGACTAATCCAAACAGGAATTCTACACTTGTTGCTGAAATGCACTTATATTGTTGCCCAGTAAGACTATGAAACTGGTAGGCTCCAGAGGAATTGCAGAAAAATTTTAGTTTAACTAATTCTGTTTCCTCTCTTAAATCCATGCAGGATACTTGGCAATGCAAAACTTGCCAGTAGCAAAAAACAAGACGGAGAGGAGGAAAACATCATCTATGGCCACAAGTTCTGGACTGCCCACACACACACCCCCCACACCCCCCCCCCCAGTTCAACAAATTAAAGGCAATAAGAAAAACATGTAACTGAACATAAAGAGAATTTCCACGTTCCCACTGATGGCTATGAAATACTCCTTTCTGAAAGCATGATTCAATGTTCTTTTGGATTACCAGTCTGAGCAGCTTTTCACTACAGACTATTTGAGAATATCTTATTCTGGTTAAGGTGACACATTGCACATAATATAGTAGGTAACACAGCTACATTAAAAGCCTGCTTAAGGTCTTCATTACACCAGCATTCCGTAAATAAATTTGCTTTTTAATTACCAAATATTTTTTTATGCATAAAAGCCTCAAATTATATAGGAACAGGGTGACAGCTCCGCAACAGCAACAGGGAACACAGATCATGTTATTTCAGAACTCCATTTTTCAGACAGTGCTTAATGACATACAGCCAGCACATTGACAAAAGTACACAACTGATTAAAACTGCCTACTAGGAAAATACTGAGTACAGGAGTGCACAGGCTGCCTATTTATCTATCTGTCCTAGAAACTACAGTACTACTAATTGCAGTTACTTGTTTCAGCCATGTTGCTCAAAGGGTATAAACACAATGAAGTCATAGGAAATAAGTAAGTTTTATTATTGCTAGACATCACATAAGCTAATGAAAGTTCTCTCTCCCTACCTCATTTCTGCTCTGGTAGGCTACTGCTGATTACTTCTCACAGAAAAAGTTAAGAACAATTATGGTAATATTACAGAAGTCATAATTTTAATGTCAGACAGAAATATTGCAGTGCACACCACTGTAATAAATGTTAAACTGTTGTCAAGAAAGAACTAGATAAATGATAGAATCCATTCTCCATATGTTACTCAACATACAGAGCTGTAACTAGCATTCTATTAGGTCTGTCAAGGCTGATGAATTGTATGCTAACAGATAAAATCTTAATCACAGAAATACGGGAATGAAAATCATTCAGTTTAGCTAAGATGCTTCATAATTATCAGTTACTTTTTCATTTGTCCAAACTCATATTGGTAGTTGAGTAACACACCTCATCATTCCCTGAAAACAAAACCTATTTGCAACTTGTCTATAAAATTTTCCTTTTAACTTCATTTTACTGTTGATATCTCTCTACAGAATTTGATGTAACTGTACATTAAGACCATCCTATAAAAACACAATTTATTTTACTACATTATAAAAGAATGGCAGTTATCCTGACACATCTGTGTTATCTGCAGTCCCACAGGAAATACTTGTGCAATAGAAGGGAATATGTTACAATTTGTTTGGAAACATTTTTACAATCACCAGGTAAGCAAGTAATTGCTCACATGAAAATGGTTATCTCAACACATTATCTCAAAGATGGAGATTACTGTATGTGCACAGAATATCAGCAACTGCTGTCAAATTTCTTCAGCAAATCCAGCTAAATACCTAAATGATGTAATGGAAATGAGAGTGTTTATATTAGAGTTAAGCAGCTAAATTTTCAATAGGAGGAAATGACATCGTGAGCTGCTGATTCTGAGATATTTAGTTCAGTTACACAACGTTGACCATGGTTTTATACACAGGGGAGGCAGAAGTGATTTATGCTTGACCTTGTATAAACTGGACTCTACAGAATCAGGGCTCCTCAAATTTTACATTTCTCAAGGTTTTAATCTATATTACCATAATGTTCTGATAAAGACTGGGATTTAATGAGAGAGATTGAGGGAAGACAAGTGTCCCTTAATGAGGGAAGGCAAGACTATAGGAACATGGAAAGGAGTTTTTCCTACTGAAAGTAAGATATCATTCATGACTGCAAAAAGTGGATAGTACAATACAGTCAAATACTTCTTACACTTTGAGAAGCTCTCTCTGCCCCCTGCTGATCTGCCTGGGAGGGTTTTGCTCTCTCAGTCTCACTCTGTGAACTGAAGAGTCTTCTTATGGCTCCTAGCTATGAAGTAGGAGAAGGACTTAACTCTTTTCTTACATGATAACGTAACATACTTAGAGACTATTAGCACTTTGCTTCAAGATGTAGCATGGTCTGCCTAAGGTTTTAGTGCCTGAACTCATACACATGGAAGATCAGTTTTATTTGTAGGAGTGAATTAATTTTCCTAGCAAACATATTCTATCAAAAAGCTACAATTAAAAATTCAAACAAAAATGTCTTTTTGATAAAACATTTGGAAGGAAAAAAAAAAAATGTTTGTTTTCCTCCCAAGCAAAATACAAAAGCTATTTTGGAAAATAATTTTAAAAATAAAAGTGCAACAGCCTAGACAGGCCCCTGTAAAGGAAGGTCTGTTAGAAAAAGTTGATTATCTAGGTAGTATCAAAGGAGTTTACTCTCCCCAACATACATATCCAGTACTCTACAGAACAACTTCCCAATTTATCTTCTGGTCACATATTATTTATAATGGATATTTTACTGATCATTTTTATTCCTTGTTCTAGGCAATTTTCAAGAAATCTTAAGCTTTCCTCAATTTTCCTACATCTAATTATTCTCCATATAGTTGGGATATGTCTAGAACTAGATTTCTACAGTCCTCTGTTTCTAACTAGATGTTTTTCATAACTGGTGATCATCCTAAGGTTTGTAATGCTATAAATATTAGTTGAGAAGCAAAGTATATCCCTATTTTTATGATGTGCTGAACAATTAAAATGCATTCCTTTGTATTCTGTAAAAGGACTATAATCTTGTCCTTCAATACTCAGATGATTTCCTATAGTAAAAAAAAAAAAAAAAAAAAGTCATAGATAATTTTACAGCTAAGTAACATTTGACCTTGGAAATGCTCACTGAAATCAATGAGGCAAGCTGATTTTTATCCAGCATCTAGGCACTAAAAAGGCACTTTAGGCAACTCCAAACATGAGAAAGAACAGCAATAGGAAACACTAGTTTCTTGAAACATGGAAGAACTTGCGCACTCTATAAGGCTTCTAGTTTCTTCTGTGTAAGCATCTAAATAAGTATTATACATTTTATCATAACAGGACTCGTACAAAAAAATTCCATGACTGTTGTACCTGTAAGGAGATGTAGTGATCCTAAAAGTTTCATCACAGCAGAGTATTTCTAGCAGTTCTGTTATTTTTTAAATTGAAAAATGTCTCCAAGGACTATCAGCAGTTGTTGAAGCCAGAACTACTGCTAAATAGACTTGCTTTTATAAAAGTACAGATGAAGCCTACTATGGTAAGCTAATATTATTAACCTTAAGTCTCAAAATTTAGAGCTTAGAAATCCAAATCTAGATCACATTGTTGATGTGTAGCTTGGAAGTGCATCTTTTAAACATCATATTTTTATCTGTAGATTGATTCTGCTCTCTCACTTGAAGTCACTCTTCTGCAAAAAGCAAAATCATTGATACAGTTATTGAACTTGTATTAGTTCTGATGATTATCCCTGCACCAAAACACCATATATAGGGGTGTTAGTGTATTTAACACAGACTCAGAATTTCTGGACACTGTACTCTCCAGATCAAATCTGGTCTGGTCTGAATGAGTGTGTCTAAAAGACAGTGCAGAACTAAATTCAAATCTACATGTAGGTTTGAAATCAACAAGTAAAATCCTCTCTTTGGAAAACGAAATCACTGTTCCTAGTCCACCCTCCTTTGTTCACCCTCCTTTGCAGACACACATTTAGTATTAACAAACTCCAGCAATCTCTTTTTTCTTTATTTTTTCCTTTCCTCAGACTTCTACAGGTTCTCCCTCCCCCAGTCCAAGCTTAACACTTTTGCATTTACTGTGTGTTGTGCAACCACAACCCCACAACCATATAATTATGTCTAGTTCTGACATGAATGACTGTCAGATAATAGCTATTGGATAGTTTATACTAATATGCTCAGGCAGAAGATTTGAATGATCAGGGCTAAAAGCAAGATGCCCCTCCATTGTGATATACAGGAGCTAATGCAGAACACCCATGAATTTTACTTTCATTAACAGAAGGACTGGAAAGCAAAGATCTCAGTATTTTTCAAAAACCTGGTAAAAATGTTTTCCCCTGGAGACAAAACCCACACTCTTCATACCTGCTACCTGAGGTCTGCTGAAAGGTCAATAAAGGTTGCTATTTCAATTTTACAATACAAAGTTCTATAACAATTATCCCCTACATGATATAAACCACAAATTATTTTTTGCTGGTTATTATACACTGAATTAATTTTAGAGAACAACTCACCAGACCATAAATGTCAATTTCATTATTATTTTTTTAAATCTCGGTTTAAATTTTGCTTTTCTATCATATTTCAAAAAAATTAATTTTCTGTGTAACTCAGTGGGATATTCATATGTGCTCGGAAACTAATGAGATATGGGAAATAGATACACTATCATAAAAGGAAAATTAGTAAATGAGGGAAAAAAAAAAGATTTTAGAAAGATCTCCTGGAGTAAAAAGAGCAATTTCATCACCAAATGGGAATGCTTCTTCACTATAGCTGTTTTGTTGCCAACCCAAGTGGCCTATTCATTCATTTAACCATTTTGGAACATTCTCTGGATTTTACTGATCAAAAGAATCCTGTCGTTACACATCTTTGTGCAGTAGTGTTAAAAAGAAAGGAAAAGAAGGAAAAGAGCATTTAAAAAATAACACTGTGCTCATTTTCTTTTGGCAATTCTGTTTTGACTGTAGTAAATAAATAGTTCTCTAATCCAGACACAAAATAAGGGGAGCACACAGCCGTACTGATAAGTAACACTCCCTCATTAGTTTTAAGTAAACTGAGTAATATCTTTCTCATCTTGTGGCCTGAGTGGCCCTTTTCATTTGGTGCACTTTAGATAAACTAGCTGATCAGTGCTTTCACACACCTGCTTGCCTTTTTAATGAAATCTGTGTTTTGATTTAAGATTTGCCTGCTTTCTAACTGAATTTTGACAATTACACAAAGATCAAATATTTGTATGAGCTGATTCAAAGACACAGGTATTCAACATTTACACGTGCCCTGGTGTAATGACAGTATGGGAAGTCAGCTTTGGACATGAGTGTAAGGTGTGACCCTCCAACAAACTGGCAGCAGTTGCTGGAAATGTTCTGTTACAGATGAATTAAAAATTCTCTTTAATTAAGAGCTATATGTTCAGAGAAAGTGAAAGATGTCTCTAAGCAGAGTAAGAAAAATACATATTCATATTCTGATAAGGCAATCAAGATGTTGATGTTAATATTAGAGCAATAACTTTAATTGTATTTTAGCAAATGAATGGCAATTAGAAAACAAATTATCTCAGAGAAGCATGTCTGCTGCACAGCTTAGCCCCAAAGGCAAGCCAAAAGCTAAACCTTTTTCTTGATTTTTAATGCAGAAAATAAATAGACACACCTCTGGAATGATTCTAAATAGAAATAACATAATCGGTTTAAAGTTACTCTGAGACATAAATGTAAAAATTTCTTTTCCTCCTGAAATGGATTCTTTGTTGCCATTACAAACATTAGTATGCAAGAGTGAACTGTGCTTTAAAGATGGAGAAAATATAACAGATGTTGGCCATGCTCATTAAAGAGCATATGTCTACAATAAATGATTTCATTAGGGTAAGACTTAGTGTATAAATGCAATATTAATGCTTCAAGGTGAATTTTCATACTACCTTTTCGTGCTATGCTGTTTTCACAGCGACCAACCACAGCTATAACCATGTTGTTTTCTGACAGAAATAAATGCTTCCCCTGCTTTGTACCTGATTGTATTTGCTCTAACAAAATAGCTGATAAGATTACTGGTAAGAATCCTCTCTTACCCAGACTGACAATGGCCAGCCAGCCTACGACTCGGTGTGCCACAGGGTAACAACAATGGATTTTCAACAACACAACTGAGAGATAAGATCTGGTGTATATTTCCAGTAAAGATATCTGTGTTCTGTGATTAAAAAAAAATGCCTCCTTTCAATAAAAATATAGACATATTTCTTTTCATATTTCAATGTTTTTCTTCCTCCCTGGTCCACACCCCCGAGACAATGTGACCCACCTGTCAAGATCAAAGTCTGTTCTTACAGTACACTCACCTCACTGCTGTCAACCTTTTTGGTGTTTATGATTTGGCACGGATGGTGCATAAAATGCTTAGGCATTAGTCAGCCCTCCATGATTTCAGTAATACTATTTAGAAAATTTATAGAATCTTTTGATTAATCTTGAATGGTTTTAATAATGCTGTAATTGAATCCACCCAGACAACAACAGAACAGTACAATTTTCAACCATCAAATTATGCAAAAATGGTAGAAAGACAGACTGCAACTTAGATCTTGATCCTTAAAAATCTCCTCCCTTGGAAAGCAAATCGGTAACAATTTCTCACTGTACCTAAATGCAACAGTCCACCTTGGTTCTACAAAGCAATTAAGTACCTCATTAGCTTTAAGCACCTGCTTAATTCCCATGGCTCTGCAACCTGTGGGAGTTAAGTGCTTGTTCCTGAATTTGCACAGGAAAAACATGCTTGTTAAAACTTGCAAAGAAAAGATTATGTCCACTAAATTTAT
The DNA here is from genome assembly GCA_024605025.1 of Megaceryle maxima. NCBI lineage: Eukaryota > Metazoa > Chordata > Aves > Coraciiformes > Cerylidae > Megaceryle > Megaceryle maxima. The sequence goes on from JANHGN010010954.1 coordinate 175,954, forward strand.
TACAGACTAGTTTAATAACCTTTATGGTACTTAACCTTCATCTTCCTTACATAAAGAATCAGAGTAGGGCCCAAATGTGTGATGATGTTTAGGGTGTATCTTCAAATGATGCACCAGACATTAGGTGATTGTAACAGACCGTAACAGTTTTGAACTGGAAATTATACTAACCTACTTTACCAACTACTATTACCAATTGGGGGGGTGGGGGAGGGTGGGGAAGACTAGGAAAAAAAATCTTAAGAATCTTCTTGATAAAGTTTATTATTTTAGGAGACTGACCATAACATCTTTACTGAACATGATGTTCGTTCTTTCTAGTATGAGTTTTACATTAAAAGCTCTAGATTAGCATGAAAAACCTGAGGCTTCTGTCAAGAATGTGAAGATGGTGGTGGATGGATGTTTTACAGTATTTTAAATACATTCACATATGAAATGTCAGCCTCACAGTATCTGTGTTCTCACTGAAGAAACAGATGATGAAATAGAGATGTAGGCTACAAAGATGTAACAGAGGGTCTTCAAAATGTGTCAGTTAAGTCATGTACTGAAACAGCAGAAGACTGGCCTGTTACACCTGCGTTGAAATGATCTCACGGCACTCTCTACCAATGCTAACCAAGGAGAGGTGGAAAGATTACAGTGAGCAAGACCTAAGAGACATTGCTATGATTTTTCCAGCAATGAGACACGTACCTCTTTGGCATGATGAGGTAGGGGGGAAGTTGTGTGAGCAGCCATGGCCTGTGTACTCTTGTCTGCAGAGACAGGAAACAGCACATGATGTACTTTGTGGGAAATGAAAACTTACAGTGCTAACTCCCAGGGAAATATTTTCCAAAGTGTTGGTAAGAAACAGAATGGTAAGCTCACTAAACTACCCACAGCCGCAAATATATCAAAGGTTTTTAGTTTACATTGTGAGCCACACTGTGATACACATATATATTTATATATAAATAAATAGAAGATGTCCTCTGGACTGCTGAACACTTCGAAATACAGTATCTAAAGTTTTCTTCCCTGTTTCCCAAAATAAAAGGATTTTCAGTTGTCTTGGTTATCTGAATATATATTCTTTGAATATCACACTGATCACAGTGCTTTTTTATAGCAGCTATTTACCTTCACAGTTAATTAGACTGATTTCTCAGTTACCCATTTTGATCTAAACAGTGAGATAAAAACTCCCATCTTAGGCATTTTCTCCCAGCCAGGACTTCAGCCATAGGCATAAAATATGTTGAAAATCCGGTTTACTGTTAATATTTACTAGCATTACTACAACAGTTTCACTTAATCATTGAGTCTTACCACCAAAAATGAGGCATTTTAATGACATGTAAAATTTACATGAGTAATTTTTTAACTGTTCTTGATTTAGCTTCCAAAATGTAAATTATATTTTCCAGTGACTTTTTTCAAGCAGTACATTCTTTTAAAATGCATTGTGAAAACTACTTCTCAAATATGCCTGCGTTGCTTTAACAACAAAAGACAGGAAAAAGCTGCTGAGGAGAATCCAAAAGGCTACTGGATTAAAATTCATGAAGGGCAGTTTCCCCCTTCAGTGTCAGAAGTAATTGCATATACATTGAACATCAGAGCAATTCCAGAAGTTGCAAACACATTATAAGCAGCAATTCAAAAATGTTGCAATCTTTTGCATCTGTTAGTATCTTTCTGCAACTTATCCTGTGATTTTCTCTTTAAAATTGTGACTGAAATGGTCACATTATTTAGGTAACAGTCTAAACAACAACAAAATTATTTCCGATATCAGAGATTCTGTAAGAAATATGTCTGATAAAACCAGTGTGGAGTATTGGACCTGCTGATGTCATACAGAAGCAGATTAGCTGAAAAAACATCCTGTAGTGATTCCTAAGCCACAAGCTGAATTTTAAAATGCATTCAATGTGCACATAATTCACATTTTTCTATCTTCACAGTTTTAGCCAATTTTAAAATTTGACTAGTGCAAATGACCTATACTGAGGGCATCAGTCTCCATTTAGCCTCTTGACATAGAAGCTTATTACATTTACATCATAGTGTGTTAAAATTTACAGGGAAGATTCTGTGAAGAGCACCCCCACCTTTTCCATATTTTAAAAAATATTTTAAAACCAAATCTATCATATTTAGCATCTGTACATGGTACTCAACTGACAGGCTTAAATGTTACTGAGTGACAGAACCAGTACAAACTATACTGCCACACTACCTACTGCATCAATTTTGAAGTCAAGGGGACCATTTCTAGTGTGGGAGGAAAAGATTTGGGTTTTTTTTCTGAGACAAGCCAACTTCTTTGCCAGGTTTTCCAACAAGCACAACAGTACACATCAGACATCATGGGTCTATTTTTAATATAAGGAAAGGACTACAAATGGTACAAATTATCTATACAATCTACACATGTGTACATGCACACACATTTGTGTAAGTATAACACATATATACCTGGAAATATAAATGTAGGGTTTGCAACTCCCACATAGAAGTTATTCCTACTTTTTTCTGAAAGTGAAAGGTGGCCACTGACCCCATATATTACAGTGGAGAAGGCACCTCTAGCTACATATCTGAATTAGGTACTTTTCTCAACTTTAATTAAATTAAATGATCTTTGAGGAATTTACTACAAAGAGAATAGAAGAAAGGGAAAAAGATAAATGAGGAAGTGGAATTTAACAGCATTTTATTGCACATATCATCATGTCCTTTGGCTTCATAATACCTACCAGTAAAATGCTTTCTAGAAGTGAAATTAATTACTTTCTTCAGTTTATTAATTAATCATATCCTTTTTGTGAGAGACTGATTATTTAATTTTAGTCATCCATGGGAATCTTGAGCTTTTTAGTATCAGACTGAAGCCATGTAAGAAAAGAGCATTAATTAGTTTCTTTCCAAAAAAGCAGGTGGAAAAGGCAATTTAATGATCTAACATAGGCAGGTATAGGCCCCGATCTCATGTGAAATCTCATTACTGTCCTTCTTTTACATGACTGTTAGTTAAAATTGTATTATTCTGAAAGTTCCTTTGTAGCCTACGTGAAATAAATTATGGTTTCACTCCCCTGTGTTCAGATGCCAACATCACAAAGGATACTGTCAGACCTGTCACTCTTTGACATACATGTTTATCAGAGAGCAAAGATTTAATGGTCACAGATACAGAATGCAGCTCTTGACCCTACGGGGGCTCCTTCAGGCACACAGAGGAAACATTCGTTACTTGAGAATCTGAACTTGCAGTAACAACTAGTAGACTTGTTCTGTGAAGAAACCAGATGATCTTCATCTCCTTTCTTGTTATCTTCTCCCTATTTAATACACATACATTCTTCAAGGTTTTCAGTGAAAAAGGCCCCTTGTTTCACTGGAAAGGTTAAGATGAGAATTAGATGGGGGGGGGGAGATGGCTGTGGTTGTCTAAGAGGAGAGAGATGTGCTGGAATGCATATGTGTACGTAACATAGAAAATAAAAGGGAAATTTGACAGAATGCAGCACAGATTAGATGCTTGAGTGAGCAGAAAACTGCTGAAAGAAATTAAATCTACAACAGAAAAAACTGTGTGGCCCAGGGCCATGAAAAGGGTCTCCTCCAATGCCTATCCCTTTTTTTAAATGCTAGGAAAAACAGTCTAGTAATGACATAGATGCATTATTAACATATACAATAAATGTTTTGAAATAATGAAGCAGAAGATTCGGTAAATATATCTGAAGCATTTGAAGAGAAATTATGTCCTTGAGTTACACAAAACCCCCTGAATCTATGCATCTGTAGTGACAAAAATCACCAATTAGTTATGAGAAGTCTATATAGCATTATATAGCAGTATGAGCATATATATCTCAGATCACTTAAAAGTGAACATAGTGACTCTGGTGTACTAGAATTAAGGAAGACAATATTACCAATAATTGAGACGTTGAACACTAAGTATTGAGTCTTTTTTCAAGTAACTGAGTTTAAAAATATCAGAAAATTCAATTACAATAGGAAGAACTTTGCTTCTGGTACTATTCCCTCACAGAATGTTCCTGCATTATACCTTCCGAAAAAAATTTTTAGCAGCTGGAAGCTGAAAAGTTTTACACATTTCAAACTTCAAGAAAGAATATGAAGATCAAAAAAAAAGGTAGGAAAAAGTTTTTGCCTGGACAACATAGAAGTAAGTTAAGTCCTGCAATGACTAAATCAGAAATCTCTCCAGATGACATTATCATATCCCATACATAGAAGGCAGCCATACAGACAGATGTTGGTGTTGACTAAGTACATTTATTCTGAAGAGTGACATCCGTCTTCTGCCAAGCATAAGAGATGTGTGACTACATCTGTTCACTCCACTAAGGGAGCATACAGGCATAGGACAAAAGAAAGGGCTGCCATAAAATAAAATGTTAATTAGTGCACAGAGTCCCATTTGAACCATTAGGAAGTCTATATTTCACAAACCTTTCAGATTAGCCTATCATAGTCCCCCTGAAGGCAGAGGGCTGCGCACTTAGTGTCAATGAGGGAAAAAACAGATCAAAGATCAGTAGTTAAGTCTGACCATTGTCCATGGACCCTTAAATAGCTGATGACAATAAACATCCAGTATCTACATACATGTATATTTATGCATACCTATCCACAGACACACATACACATGCTAATTACTATTTCTATCTGTACATACATCTTCTGCCTCCAACTCTTTATCTTAAAACAACTGGAAAACAGAATCCTTACGTTAAACTTTCTACATTAGTTAACTGTAAAGATCAAAGGAATATGAACTTAATCAACTGTGGTCCTAGAATGAATATATACTCACAGTACAGTTCATGTGAAATATGCTGATTTCCAGTAGTAGCATTAAATAACATGTCACTTGTAGAGTTCACTCAGAGGTCTGAGACATACAAAACTAATTTATTAATATACCCCTCATTTTGCAGCTTAGAAGTTGACTTTCTGTTGTACTATTGTCTTCACTTACATTTTAAGGGTCTTCAGGGCACCCAGAACAACCACCAACAGGAGTACATTAGTAAAGGAAAACAACAATTTGCATATTTGCACATTTATATGATTAAATGATGCTGCTTTACTATTATATGGATATAATGCACATACATAAATAAGTTTCCTGACTTCCCTGAATAGCTGAGTCAACAATTTTGAGTCTTTTCTAATGTAATTCTATGTTTTGTTCTCTTACTAAGTCCTGTTGCCCTGGGTGAAAACATCATTGTCAAAAATCTCAAAGATATTTAAATAATTTCAAATACTTAATACCCCTCAGAGGTTAAACTGTATCATAAAACAAGGCAGTAAAACGTGTTTATATTGATTGCTAACTTATTTTTCTCCTTTGGCAACAAATGCTCTGCTCTTTCATCAGTTTTTGGGATCTATCTATGTAACACTTTTACTCTTCAAATAATCCAGCTCCCACAGATGGAAGTGTGGTTGTTTTTCGACCATATCTGAAAAAAGATTCTGTAAGATCATGTATTTGCCTTGATGTACACACAGTACAAGTAAAATACCTTATTTTCAGCTTTCATGGTGTTTACTGACAGAAGTTATAAAGTGAGATCAGTTGTTTGCATGTTTTATGGATAGGCAAAAGCACAGATCTGAATTTTGAAGGTAGAGATTTTCTGGCTAAGATAAAAGCATGCAAGAGATTTATTTTCAGTAACTTAAAAACTGATGGCCTTGCTATAACAGCCAATTCACATTGAATGCTATCACCCATAGCCTACCAAAAGAGAGGTATAAGATACCAGGTATGATCATGCAATGAATTCACAAAAGGGACAATGATGAACATGGCTCCAAGACACAATAAATTAGTTTTTCTACTTCCATTTCTACTGCCTCCAACTAAAAGAGTAACTTTTCTGCCAGAAGGGAATATGAAGTAAATGTAGCACTGTAAGTCTGTTCTGGTAAATTATTTTAAATTGCAGTTTCTGTACATTATGTCTTCATTGTATGAACTGCCAGTTACCTACAATGTCTTTGCTTCAGTATTTCATAGCTTGTATGTAAATATTTGATGTTAATAGCTTATATTTTCTTGGTTTGCCTTGAATAGTTTTGCTGAGTTGCATTATGCAGTCATCAAAAATGAACAGCCAAAATAAAACTATTTCATATTGGAAACCATACTTAAAAATTAATGGTGTTTTAGCAAAAGACTGCTTCCCATAATTTCATGAACACAGCAGAAACTTCATAAGGGAGTGGTTAATCAGCTGAAGACAGCATTTATCTGTGCCCTTTCTACATTTGGTAAAAAGCCCTAGAGCTGCTTAAGCTATATAGGATTGCACACACAGCTCAGATAGCACAAAGGTGGCTTAAAGCTACCTTGTCCTCTGTGCAGCATGCTGCCAGCAGGAGGTACAGCACAGAATTCCCTTCCACTCACAGTGCTTAAGAGAATAGGAAATAACTTTCTACAAATTTGTGTGCTTTGGACAAATTATGGTTTCAGTTTGTCTGTTTATAACAACAGTAACTACACTGAAAAAGCTATTTGGGACATCCAACAAAAAACTGAAGAATAATGAGTTTTGTTTCAAGCAAACTAAAGAAAAATCCCACAGATTATAATAACTGGATTTACATGAGGCATAGAGCCATAACAGCCTGATTCCTCACTGTTTTTCTGTTATAGATGGACTGCAAATCCATCAGTCTCATACCGTCAGAGAATCCAATAGTCACAACTGGCCTTCTTCACTGATAAAGTTATTTGAGGGATTCACTATGTACTTTAATTGGTGTATGTTAAAAAAAAAAAAAAAAGGTTATGTATTTCTGAGGAGCACAGGTGCAGTTATTCAACATATAGGAAAATAAAGAGTGAAATAACAGAGAGCAGTGATTATCCCATTGTTGATTCTGTATTCTTAATTGTACTGAAAGTCTTCATAGCGACAAAGAGAGGAAGGGAAATTAAAAAGACAGAGAAATAACCATGAAAAGAAATGTATATGCATCTATGACAAAAGCAGTAGAAGAGGGCAGTATTGGAGTAAGATTCCATACTTAGAGAGGGACTTCTACCGTTTCTTCTCTCCTGAATTCCCTGCCATTGTTGTGACTGCATTTTTTATCCCCTCTGCCCTAGTGAGACCACATTTGGAACACTGTGTCTAGTTCTGGTCTCCACAGTTCAAGAGAGACAGGGAAATACCAGAGGGAGTCCAATAGTCAGCTGTGAAGATGATCAAGAGACTCTCACAAGGAAAGCCTGAGAGACCTGGGGATGTTTAGCCTGAAAAAGAGAAGACTGAGAGGGGATCTTATTAATGTGTACAAATATCTGAAAGGGGGGTGTCAAGTAGAAGGGGCCAGTCTCTTTTCAGTGATATACTGTTTAATAGTACAAGAGGTAATTGTCACAAAATAGTGCACAGGAAGTTCCACTGCTAACATGAGAAAAAGCTTCTTCCCTGTGAGGGTGACAGAGCCCTGGAACAGACTGCCTAGAGAGGTTGTGGAGTCTCCTTCTCTAGAGACTTTCAAAACCTAGATGGATCTGTTCCTGTGTGGCCTGCCCTAGGGGACCCTGTTTTGGCAGGGGGGTTGGACTCAATGATCTCCAGAGGCCCCTTCCAATGTCTACCATTCTATTATATTGAGCTCAGAAGAGAAAATGGAAGCTGACATTCATCCATGAGTAGCTTTAGATTAGGCAAATCTTGCAACCCCTTATTTTTACAAAGGATCAGCTTAAAATTCAATCTGAATACTCTGTGTTCTGCAGTGAGTTTAACATATGATTATTAAAGTTCAGCTATTCCATTTTGGAAACAGTCCAATTCATACTTCTTCTGCTTTTCAGACTTAAACTTTTCACTGAGGTGGGACTTTGCATCTCTTAAGTCTGAATGCCAGTGATTGATTACTGAAATTCTCTCAAGTACATGGTGAACATCAAACAAAAGTGTGTACCCTGTTGATATTGATTTAGAACTGATGATCTCATTAGAAAGCCCTAATTCTCAACATTGCTTTGGTTTACACAATCTTTAATTTATTTTTAAAAAGCTGATTGGCCAGCTGTTTCAGCCTTCTGACTGTCTTCTTATATTACCAGACAACTACTTTACTCTTTGAGCATTTAAAAGGTCATTAATCCAAATGCTAATGCAATCAATACTATATTAAATAAACTATAAAAAGGAAATTAATATTAGGTAACCTGATGCATTGTACCATAAGGCTTTAAAATGTGCTTATTGTCAGCACATTTAAAATGATAAATTAAAACAGTGCACCTTTGAAAAAATAATCCCAGGAAGCTTTTGAAACTACTTTCTCCACTATTTAAACAGTGATGGATGTTGAAAACAGTAAGGAAAATAATTTTTTTTTTTTTTTTTTTATTTTAGCTAGCTTTTATACTGATGCTACTTTTCACAAAATGTAAAATTGGATTTTGAATACAACTGGAAATTTGTAAGTTGAATGCATTTGGCCTTTGAAAATTAACATGTATTATGTGTTGTGGCTGTTAACAGAAGGTCCAGGAGATCAGACTTGGCATACCTCTATTTCAGACTGTGAAACACCACAGACTATAATACAAATATGCATTATTTTCTATTCTGAGAACATAGTTTCTGTATTTGTAAACAATCCTATTCAGTAGGTCCCAGTTCTGAGCATCCAATATGCACCAGTGTAATCATTTACATCTCACAGAGATGGTGGCATGAACCCAGCATTTGCTGAAAGTTTTAGAAAGAGTATCCACATTTTGAAATGCATTTATTTAACAGGCTTTCAAAATAAAATAAAATAGTTGAGAAATCAATGTACATCTATCCTCCAGCATCTGAGTCCTGTGGATTTCAAATCTGAGGCATGAGAAAAAGTTTGGGGTTTTTTGTTTTTTTTTTTTTTTTTTTTAAATCTTGCATAATGAAAACTGAGCTCTTGCAGCTATGTCGTTTAAAGATTTTTTTTCTTCCCTTTTATCATGGCTGGAAAATGCTGCATATCTTCAGTGCTTGTATTTGCAGTCTCTGTGCTATTTACCTTCCTTTTCAGATTTTTCTTCTGTATGCAGGTCCTTGTCTAAATAGCTCATTTCTGCACCTTTGTCTTGAATGTTAAAACAATTGATGCGGGCTTCTGGTATAGCACGATTCCTTTAAAATTCCTCCAGTAGCTGATACTGATTCTTTTCAGCCTTTCTAATGAGAAGCTGCTAAAAATATGACTTTTTGGCAAAGATGCTTGTCTTATTATCACTAGCATTCACTTCTCATTGTCTGGCTGTACCAGCTTTTTAGGTTTTTTGTGCTCACCTTCCAGGCCCATCATCAGCCTGGCTTCTCCTGTTGTGCCGTCTGCTAACAAATCTGTCAAACTAAACTGCCAGCTGAAGTGTTCAGCCAAGGAAGCTTTTTTTTAGGGCGGGAAGGGGGGCACAATTTGTAACCAGAATAAAAGGGTTAGAATTTGTATTCGCAAAGTGAAGACTCATACTTTTGCTCCTGTAAAAAATGAAGTGCGCAAACTTTAGGATTTGGCTCTTCAAGTACCAACTTCGCACCAAATGACTGCAGTTGCAACAAAATAGAGCTGTGAGCATATTATTTGGGAGAAACTGTTAAGAAAATTGTATCTGATAAAGGTGAAAGTGCCCTGTAGAAAACAATGCTGCACAGATTATTGCTATCATAACCTTAAGAAGTCACAGCTAGCAATACAAAAGAAGTGAGAGATCTCAGTTCAACCAAAAGAATAAAGAAAGAAAATAAAAAGAAAATAAGGAAATAATAAAATAAAGATTGATGAGAAAATCACTTGTTAGAGAAAAACAGTATATACAGGATCTGTACCTTATGTACTGTTTCAGTTTGCTTCTACTTGATCTTTCCCTTGTAATCACTACAAAACCCTCTTTTTTAGCAGGCCAAAAACACGGAAGCTAATGGCAAACATTCTAAATGTGTTGTTCCAGTGTTAAAACAGCTTGGCTGAAGAGAGTATTTTAACAGATCAAAGCTAGACTGTAGTGGATTAGCCTCTGACCAGCTGGCAGCTGATAGGACCTCTGTGAGCAGTATTGGTACAGGTGAATTTATGGCTTAGTGATGATTGCTTGTTCAACTTCATCATGTACCGGGTGTTTTGTTTTGTGGAGTATAAAGGGCCAGGAACTTTCTTAATTTATAAAAGTATGCAAGCAAAAGCAGTAACTGAATTGTGTTCTTTCCACTACGATTGAGAAGTGATTCACTGTAAGTACACTGTATGGTAACAAGACTCCAAGAAATGCAGGACTACTGCTTGTAGTGAGCCTTCAGGAGCAGTACTGCAGAGCCTCAGCAGACAAGAGCTCACAGCATGAAGTGATGAAATGGTTCCTGCTGCTCAGAGGCAATATACCCACAGCAGTAATTCTTTATGTGGTGCAACTCAGCTTGGTAGTTTAACTGAACTGATAAATGATGATAAACAGGGGGCTTTAAAAATAATGTTCCTTGATGGAATAAAAAAAATCAATATAAACCTAGTAATACTTGGGTATGAAAACATTTTCTTTCACTTCATTTTACTTTTTTCACTGATTTTTTTAAGTTCCCAAGTGTCTTGTTTTAAATATCTTGGATATTTTGCAACACTATCCACATGGGGTGACATTAATAATGAGTACATGGAGAGCATAACTAAGCGATGCGTAACAAAGTAGTGTTCATTTGTAGGGTGAATCATAAAAAAAAATAAGAGTATTGCACAGAGCAGAGGATTTGAAATGACAGTGCAGAGAAGAATGGTACTGGTGAGAATATTAAGAGATCACAAGGTGTATGTCTCTCAGTTTTGAAGTGGTTTATTTCAGAGCACTCAAGTATTGCCACTCATACCACTTGGAGCATTGAGGTAAACAGCAAATACAAATCACCATGGAAACATCTTTAGGTCACCAAGAAACAACTGGCTTGGCTGAGCATCACATGGTTCAACAATGCATGCCAAGGAGAGCACGGCACCTGCATTGCTCCCTCCACACCTTCCTGTCTCAAATAAGCCACCTATCATGTTTGGGACCTAGCCACAGGCTTCTGTTAGGATTATCAGAGTTCAGAAACCTACAAAACCTCCAACTCCAAGGACACTGAAGCTGCAAAAGTCATGCTGAGGGGAGCACAGCACTGCACCAGCATTGCTCCCTTCACACCTTCCTTTATCAAATGGGCCACCCATCCTGCTGGGACTTCAGCCACTGGCTGCCATTAGCATTAGAGATAAGAGTTCAGAGAGCCACAAAGCCTCAGCTCCAAGGACACTTGGCTACTACATGATTCAAAGGCTTCTCAAAATTGTAAAGGGATGCTATTTGATTTGCTTCAGAAATAAAACAGTCAGTTGTTTTTTCTAGGTAAGTACCATCTTGCATCACATTTTTTTTCCAGTGTAACAACAAATTACTAAGAAAATTCTTTCTCAATTTTTTTATTTTATTTTAAAAAATGGTTGCTATGTAGTTATGAGTTTTCTCTACCTGCTGGAGGGCTGGAATGGTGAAGATTTGAATCAGTTAATGAATTTGAAGTATTTTTCAGTGGAGTGACTCAAAATGGAAGCATGCTTCTAAAATCAAGTGCTGATGCAGGACAGTATTTCATGATGCATAGATTGCTGCACAGTGTTCTCAGAGAATACAAATTTCTCTGGGATAACAGTACATCTATTTGCAGTGACTCAAAATTATATTTGCTAACAATTGTCAAGACTTATGTGTGAGTGCATCCTCTCTTGTTGCAAGCTCCACATGCTTCTTACTTCTGGTGTAAGATTACTCTGACTTGAATGAAATTATTCTTCTATATTAAAACTACCTCAAATTAATAGTAGATGTATTTTGATTTGTATTTTTTTAAGGACATTGTTGGTAAAGGATGAAACCCCTTCCCCAGAGTAGTTCCAACACAGTGTTTTTCCTGGCTAGTCAGCACCAGAACAACACCAAAGTCGAAAGGATATTTTCAATCTGTTTTTTGGGGGTTTTTGTAGGTTGGGGTTTTTTTTGTTGTTGTTGATTTGTGGGGTTTTTTTGGTTGTTGTTGTTTTGGTTTGGTTTTTTTGGGGGGTTGGGTTTTGGGTTTTTTTGGGTTTTTTTGGTTTTTTTTTTTTGTAGGAATCAACTAACATCTAAAAAAAAATTTAAAAGCCTTAGTACTGTCTGAGGGATATTAAACATGAAAGAAATGTACACAAAGCTTTATTCTGTTTTGTCATTAAGAAGTGCCTATTGTTCACATAGGATTTGGGTCGTTGCCCTATCTCACAAATGAGAGGATCAGAGCAAAAGGAACACATAAGAATGAAACCAATTTATCCCTAGTGTGAAGCAAACACTCCAACCATGTATCATTATCGACATCTTTAGTGGAACTAAAAGGGCGAAAAGACATCATGTCTAACTTCTGCTTATTGAGGACAAAGTTGGGGGGGGGGGGGGGGGGGAGGTATTACTTTTAAAAATTCTTTTTTAGTAAGTTAATTTCCTAAATCTTTTCAAAACCAAGTTAAATTTTTTAATAATGTAAGTTGTCTATTTAAAAGAGT
>JANHGN010010956.1:0-24957 GCA_024605025.1 Megaceryle maxima
TGAAAAAAAAAGAAAAAAAAAATCTCCAAACTCTTACCGACCTTCTGTTCGTTGTCTCTGAAGTGTTGTCTTCCAGCTTTTAAGGGCCCAGTTCCAGAAGTCCTGATTCAGTTTTTGTTTAATCTTTATCTAAGGAAGAATAAGTGAATTTTGCTTGAATAAGCACTTCAGCATTTGGATCAGTTGATTTCAACTTATTTGGCTGCTAGACCTGATATAGTGAAGTCAGACAGCATCTATGGTGAAGCACAGAACCACATGTCCTTGCTAACTATATAAAAGCTGATCAAAAAAAGCTATAGTGCTAGGGTCATTAAATGACCTCAGTGAAACCCACCACCAATGGACAGAGACAACATTCTTTTGTCAGCTCTGCACATTTTCCAAGGATAACACGCTGTTGTTCTGAAGAGAAGGTACAATATATGTTCCCTATATAAGGCACCTTATATCACTGGTAAACAATCCTATACCATGGGGTATTAAGCTATAGCAGAGGAAGCTTCATAGCAGAAGAGGGGAACCAGCTGTAATCCACTCTTGTTTTCCTCCAAATGAGAGACAACCAAGTAACTCAAAGTGTGATCATAAACAGCTGAAAGGCAGTGGGATTTAAGAATATAACCTCTCTGTGAAATCTGGGTGCAGAATCTATGCTGTGAGGTGAAACCTCCCAAAACTAGGTAAAGCATGCTTCTAGTCACTGTCTGCCTCTGTAGAACTGCAAAGCAGCCTTGAGTTATGTCAAGCTGTACTATAACTTGCTCCAGTCAAAATAATGTCTCCTGCAAAATAAGTAACTGCTGTCATAAAAGCTATGTATAAAGAGTGTTTGGGTTTCCTTTTATCTTTCTCTTTAATGGCTCAATTCATTTGCATATCTTGAGAAGAGGGGGGGGTGGGGAAAAAGGTTTTAATTAAAAGGGGCTCCTTGGCATTTTGACATACCTGAATTTACATTCTTTGAAAAATGAAACATACAATGAAAACAGTGTCATCTTAGAAATTCTGATGCTAAGCACTTTATTTCCATTACAGATGCTAAGCACTAATTTCTTCAGGGTTATGAAAATACAAAGCAGTGACTTGTCATCATCCTGTGCTTTGCTAGGTTACTAGGAGGTAATAATGATGGCTTGTGTGAGGCCAGTTCAATCTGGTTTATGTAAACGCAGTTCCACATGAGGAAAGCTATTACTGCTCCTCACAGAAGAAGGAGATAGGCTGTTTCTGGGGCAGGACTCGACTGACTCCAGTGGGCTTATGAATGTGATGGGTCAAGTCCCTGGTTCACATCCTTGGTAGCCAACACTCCAAAAGCCAACCTGTTTCATCTATTTCTGCTCCATTCTTAGTTTGAAGTAGACTGGTAGGAAACTGGGAGGTAAGTTTATGCTACTGATTGTCATCTAATAAATCAAAGAACTTGATGAGAGTTTGGTCTTCTGCCTTTCTGGACTGCTCTTTCACCTGCACCTGAGTGCCCAAAGCAGCAGTTGTCTTTTCCCACTGCTATTGTTTTAATATAAGTTTGGTGTGGTGTTTTGTTTTGTTTTTAAATGGTGGGTGTCAATATATTCTGATATCCAGGGGTGTTTTATGGGCAGAGAGGCTACATCATTTCTCAGAAGTCCCTCTTGCAGAAATGTAGTATTTACAAATGCCCCCAGATGTAAATAGTTAACAGTGAACACAGCTGCTCTGCAGTGTTGGAAATAATTTTATTTTTTCTTTAATAAGGGATCATCTCATAGTTATAGTACAGGCCCCTTTGTCAAGTACCACACTCCTAAATCAGGCTGAAACATTCTGTATTGCTAGGAGAAGCTATGTTCTACCATGAAATATTAATATGCAGAATAAAAAATACTTGTAGATAATAAAAAAAAATTGTAGACAGACCTCAAATTATACCTCAGAGACAAAACCTACACTTTTTTTTTTTTTTTAATTCATTGTTTTATTTATGTAGTATCAGGAATTGCAAGATTTCATACGTTAATGCTGGTACAGATGTGATATGACCAAAATAAGTAATCGGAGAAAGTTGAGTGTTTTGAGGTTTTGACTTAGGCTTGTTTCTTTTCAGAAATCTAACTGAAAAGAAAATTATTATTGTGCAACAGACATTAGGGCTGGAATCTGTAATTGATGCCAGGCTTCTGATATCCAGCTCTTAATAAAGTTTCTGGATTGTTCAGTATTCCACAGTTAATTTTTAATTTATAAAAACCATACATCTCAAAAACTTTATGTTCCAGCTATAGTATTCATGATTCATTATAAACAGAATTAGCTGCAAATAGAGGAATAAGACATTTTTCTCAGGAATTCAAAAAGTATAATTTTCCCTGAAATCTTAACAGCTGAAACACAATAAAGAATATATCAAGTAATGCCACTGACATATTGGAGCAAAAAGCTCCCAGATTCTGCAAAAACCTTCACAGACCTGTGCCACTACAATATTTCCCCTGAAACTTTCAAGTGAGTATGAAATCTCAGGGTTGTCACATCCAAAAGTATGTACCTTAAAACTCAAACTAAGTAAGTGAAGTTTTCTGATAAGAGTTAGAAATACATGTCCTGGAGAGGGTTTGTTGCTGGAGGGAGATATCTCACACACACACACACCTGACATGCTATATCAACATTTGCAGGCAGATTTAATTGCATTGTCTTGGAGCTGAGCTGCTCATTACTTTTAGCAAGTGAGGACTGCATAATTTCAAACCAAAACTGAAGTCCAAGAAAATCAGTAGTCTACCTAGAAATCTCTCACAGTAGCCATTCTTCAACTACAAAGAACACCAGTAAAGCAATAAGAAAGGTCTCATAACAACCAGAGAAAACATGATTTTTTTTTTTTTTTTCAAAAAGGAGGACACTGTGTAGCAAAGGTAAATCAATTGTCTAAAGTCATGACAGTGCCTTGTGAAATGCCAGCAACAGAACACATCCTCTGAGCAGCTGATTTCTGCTTTCAAAAATCCAGAAAATTAATCTGAAGCTTTCAGTTTGATTCAGCTTCCACAAACAAACAAACAAGATTAAAACCTACTTTAAAAAAAAAAAAATTGTTTGTTTTTAGGGTTTCTCTGGGCAAAGATTTCTGTAGTTCTGCAGTTCCTCACAACAGCCTTTGCTGGAACACTGATATTAACACTTGGTATCCAAAAAAAGCTGTGTCTCCTAAAGACAAGTATAATCTCAACCGCATTCATGTAAACATTAAAATCAATTTAGTTTGAATCTGGGATAGAAGTTGATGTCTACTTCAATCTAAATTATTTCCCTTTTCCACTCTGATAGAAGGGCATATTTCCCCTCTTTAGAACAGAATTAACTGCTAAAGTAACAACTGTTATTATATTAAACAGTTTTATTATGCTAAAATATATTTAACAGAAAACCATAAACAAAAGAATGATGTGTCTGCATGATCTAAAAAAATGCAAAATAACATTGGATAAGTTCTATAAATATTAAATTTCTTTTAATAGACCCATGAGTTGCCTTTTGCTTCTTTTCTCTGCTTTTTACTATTTGAAATAACAACAATAAATGCAAAAAGGCTGCAACTTTCTTTAGGGGCTTTCTCTGAAGGATGGTATTTCTCTGGTTTGGAGTTAAAACATTCAAAGTTTGTATCTTAGTAGGAAATGTATCAGGAATTACATCAGAAATGACAAAAAAGTTATTTTAGAGAGGGAGAAAGGTAGGGAAGAGTGGCCTCTTCAGACTTGCTAGAAAAGAAGCTAATTAAAGCTCTCTGAAGGATGGTGACATTTTATACACAATGATGAGCTGTTACCTGAGGCTTAAGCTCAGATTCTTTTGAAATAATTATTACTGCAGGGAGGAAAGAAGAGATAGACGAGCTGGTGCCTTTTGGTGGCAGTTCATCAGGTCTTTACTTCTGGGCTAAGTTAGTCATCATTCTGAAGCAAAGAGATAGTCATCAGCCTGGTTTCAGACAATTTTCCTGGTACCACCTACCACCACTCCAATTTTCACAACTGATATCAGTGGAAAAAAAGAGACAGAGACTGAAAGATCATGGTGTTTCGTTTACCTTTGTAGCCCTTGAGCATTTCTTAGGATTTTAGAGATGGCTGCAGACAGAAATCCACCTGTAACACAATGGGCATGATGTTCTGCCATGCTTCGCTCATGTGTTGCCCCAAAGTTTTTACCACCATATTCTAGGCTGGTTTAGTGTCTTTGTTCTCTTCAAGGAAAATCCTGAGTATTGTTGATGAAAAAAGTTAGTGATTTTGATGAGGGTTTGATTTTGCTTTTAAATTGAAACATTTAGAAAGTATTCACAAAAAAAAAAAATTTACCACCACACTTTTAATTTAGATATCTAGTGAATTTAGATATTTAGTGAAAATATCTAGATAACCGCTTAAGATAGCTACTTCCCATAAATATGTTAAAAAGAAAGTAGCTCTGGGACAGCTTATCCAACATTTTTTGTGTGCTCATACACAGTCTGGCATACTCTGTAGCTTCCTAATGTGAATTTCTGATCAGTAGGCCTTATTCTCAAACATTCTCATGGACTCCCTTAAGCCTTCATTAAAATAAGTTGCTTTATTGAGATAGTTGCACAGAGTATGTCATGATAGATCATGTGAATAGTCTGAGATTGCTAATCACTGGTCTGGTCAATTTTCCATATTCATGGATGAGTAAAGGGAACAATAATTATGTCAAGGAAAAAATTATTTAAAAAATTGTTTAATATTTATTTTCTGTTTTAAGTGTCTGAGGATTAAGGTATTTGTGGTCGAGTTTGGGGTTTCTTCCTTCTTATACTGAAATGACTCCTCTAAGATAAAGGAAGCTGTGGAGATTTGTTGAATGAGATTCAACTTAATTTGTAGGAAGGCTAAATGAAATACAGATGTCCAAGCCAACATAATGCACTCACAGCTCATAGCATTTTCTCAGTGACCAGGAGGAAAAAGCCATGTGCAGTTTGTCATCCACATTCCCAAAGCAGTCACTATCTTTCAAATGGAAACTTGCCATGTGCTTTGGGCTCCATGACTCTTTCCTTCTGCCTGTGTAGCTCAGGTCTCAAGTCAGAAAATAATGTCTATATTGTCTAGAGCTCATTTACATCCATTCACACATTTGAATGTCTGTTCCCCATTTAGATGACACAGAGATCCGTAAGGCTCTGTCCTGCTCTATGCTTACTTAGCTACTGACCTCTCTATTACCCTCCAGATTATATGATGTTGCCTCATGTTAACAAGGCTGTGGCTGACCATCCCAAGTCACTAGTCACTGAGACAGGGGTGGAACAGCACCCTGAGGCTCACTAAGCCTCCAGAAAGAGGTTTCAGACAATTAATCACTGTATCTCAAAGCCTCTAATGCAAACGCTTTCTGAGAAGCAACACACTACCTCCTTGGGGTTTGCAAGCCTCAGATCTGCATCATCACAGGGCTTTCATGTGGCTTGACAAGACATGTTCTTGGCCATGCCACTTGGCTGACCAACAACTCCAGCTGCAGACGATGTCTCTTAATCTATCATCTGCACTTGATATAGAGCCACAGCATGCGTTTCAACTTAGAGGCAGAAAGGCTATGCACTTTTCACACATGGTTCTTCATGGATTTGATCCAGTTGCTTCTGTGACCAAGTCTGAACTTTGAACACAATGTTTCCAACATGCAATTATTATGGCTATCAAGTTTTAGGAAGGAAATAAGCTGCTTCTAATAACATGAATTGAATGTGTACCAATGGCAGGCAGACTTCATTAGTAGTCAGGGAAAGTTTTTGGAAGCTCCCAAGAATTGGACTGTTGAGAGTCACTTTTCTGATTTGATTTTTAATTTCAATACAAAAATACAGCAGGACAGGACTAGAATACCTAGTAAGTCACTGCCTGAAGACCTGAACCAAGACTTAGTTCAGTTTGCAGACTGCCTCAGACTTCCCCCTTTGATTTTGAGCAAATCCGTTAAGACCTCTTTCATAGTTTACTGAAGTTAATAAAAATCATTCCTGGTATTTTTTAGGAATATTGGGATCTGAATCCTTACCCTTACACTTCTTACTTCTCTTCCCTTAACTGGATGCAAGGGATAACAATTTATTGAGCCCCAAAACCCTTTGCATATTTCTATAGGATAGCATGTTAAATATCTATACAGCTGTTAGCATATTGGGAGCCCAAACAGTAGACAGTAAGATTAAAAATTAATGTCAGTCATCTCATCTAAAAGCCACAGTGAATCCATATCAGACTAGAGATTAGCAAGGCTAATTGTTTAACTGTCTCAAAATAATTGCTGGTTTTATTCTGTTAGTGGATAATCTACAGTTCTTGTGAGATCACCTTCCTATCAGTCCCATGACAGGCATTTTCTTGAGGTCTTTGTGCCCTGGATCAAAAAAATACTTAAAAATGAACTTTTCATTGTCCCAGGTTTTAACTCTTGTGACAGCAGAGAGAGAAAAAGATGACATAAGAATGCATGAAATCACACAATAAAATCGCCAAGGTGATTATTGCGAGTACCTCAAGGCTTTTATAAAGCTTATGTTAGACTGCTGTGTGACTATGGCCATGACTAACATCTACAGGACACACTAAAATGTGGAGATTCAGTTCAGGAAGAGATTTTGTTTCACATTTTTAAAATAAATCTTGACTTCCATACCTCATCACTACTTGCTGAATGAAGAGATGGTATTGAATAATTTAAACACACAGGCACACAAGTACTAGCTGCTAAAAGCATTTCTAACTGATTACTTTCTTTTACATGGATAATGTATTCTTTAAAGACAGTGCAGCTTGTAGCAAAACAGAGAAAAAGGAACACCCTTTCTGGAATGTGATGTTAGCTCAGCCTACTCTGAGTGCGGAATAGACTAGAAAACATCCATAAATTCCCTTCTAAATTAGGTTATCCTGCAATTCTATGAAGTTTAAATATTTGCCTGTATAACCCTTCTCACTCAGAGAACCCATCATGGAAAAGAGAGTGGTAGCCATCTGAAGACCTGGGACACCTGGGATTAAAAACCAGAATAAAAATCAATTGAAAGCTCCTTTCAAAAAGCAACGTTCCCTTCCTCTGGACAAAATAAATTGAAAGATATGAAGGCATTATTTCTACCAGAGTGATTAACCTACATCAAGATGCTTATTCAGAAGCAACTACTATTTTTCTCTACTTTTTTTTTTTTTTAATTAACATATTGCATAAACATTGAAAATACTACAGTTAGATATTGGAAGGCAGATGTTGACTGGTTTTTGGTGCTTTAAGTCATCAGAAGCTTTTTGTTACAAGTCTCCTAATCACTGCTCCCTGTTTGAACATCAGAAGACACTGCAGTCATCTCCTTTTCTCATTCTAAATCCTATAGTGTTGTACACTTTCTGCATATTTCCATACTCAGTAAAGCATGAACTAAAAAATTACATGCTCAGTCATTCCTTCAGACCAATCACATCCCTTTTAAAAAATCCATTTGGAAGGTTTCCAATAGGCATAACAACAAAAATTGCCAGTACTGACTTCAAAGGCTTGGCAATTCATGCTGAGTTGCTTTCCTCCAGACTCTGACACCATCTTGGGTCCATTCGCCTGACTTGCACTCTTCTAACTAAATAACACCATTTAAGGCCTGTATATTTTCTTTCTTTACCTTTCTGTGTAGGCATCTTCTCCCTTCCAATTCAGTCAAAAAAAATTATCACTTTCATGCCAAGTCAACAACCCTTCTTTTCGAGATACTTACCAGAAGAGTTTAAAGTATGCTACTTAAATCAAGTTCTTCGGCACTGAGACATTTACTTGCTCTTCCATATATTCCATCCAGTTGAGCAAATAACTAACACCAGACAGGATTAAAGCAGTAATACCTGGCATACCTCAAATTTTGGCCTCTATGCAGAAAAAAGTCTGAAAGAAAATCTCCCTGTTGCTTTTTACTTCCCTTTTCATCTGGAGAGTTTTCCTATGATGGCAGCATGCAAAAGTTTGTATCACTGCATTAGGGAAGAGTATTTCTTTATTCTCACTCATAATAATGAGAATGTATCTTATAAAGGGCTGTAGAAAATGATCACTCCATAATTAGCATCTTCTTAGCACTATATGTTGAAAGAAAAAGGATTGACTAGACAGAGAAAACAAATTATATTCTTACTTCTAATGACAGATGTTTCTGGTAAATAAGAAAGCCAAAAGTACATAAACCCTATTGTCTCCAGTCACTAGCTTTGCTGCTTCTCCTCTGACAGTTGTTCCTTGGCCATAGGAAGTCAGTCAACTATCCTGAAAATATCATCTTGTATAACACCTAACAATATTTCATAGTCAAAATTTGTCCATATTTTGGAAGAAAATACTTAAGTGCAGATGGGAGGAGGGCAAGCCAAACAAATTTAAACACAGCACATTGAAACTTAGCTTTGTAGCTTTCTTGATAAGATCACAGTTGCTCCAGTATTGTTTTCCTGTCCTCGGTGGACGTTTGCCCTAAGAAAAACCTTCTGCCAGATGCAGCATTGCACATAGAAGACAGAAAATACACTCAAGAGCTGCTGTAATTTCTCTGTCCTAGTTGACAGTGCTGGAAGTCATACTGAATTGGATCCCCAGGTTCATCAGTCAATAGAAAAATCATAAGAAATCATAACAGAGAAAATAGTGGTGGCTTTCCCCCACCCTAAGGAATAACAAATTTTACTTTTTTCCATTTGCACACCTAAAATGATGTAGTACATGAACTACTCCATTTATGGTTTACAGAGACAGTTTCTCAGCAGAAGGGAATGGATCTCTCTTCAAGTTCATCTCAACCCTCTAAGATATATTAAGAAATGTATCTAGGAATTGAAAGATCAGGATTCTGCTTTGGGCTCTGCTGCAAAACTTCTGTCTACATTGGCATCAGGCTCTGACTGCTCATTTGAAAAGACGGTAATGCAAAGACATCAGGATTCCTGAGCCTGAATTTATTAGTAAAGTTGACTTGCTTGGTTCAGGTATACCTCAGTCACGTCCTCTGACATCTTCTACTATTTATTGGAAATGGACTCACTACATTGGGATAAAATCCAGGGAACTTCACCCTAGAAGGCTGAGACTGCACAGTTATCACACACTGAAGAGAGACTGCTTGCATAGGATCCAGATTATTGGGATAAGGAAACCATAATAGGCACATTATGGTCTGCAGCCATGGTTCTCAACCACAGAGCCAGGTCACCAGAGGTGAAGGTAAATGATAAATGTGTCTGTGTTGTAGTTACCCTGGCAGCTCTTTTCAATATACGAGGCCTTGAAAATTTTACTGGACAATAAAAGACAGACAAACAGTCCCCTCCTCTTACTCTTCAAGGTCAACTACTGCTTTTGTAACCCCTTGAGTCCCACATGAAATAGTATCATGGATATTGTTTCCACCATCCCCATGTATTTAATCTATTCTAAATGTGAAAATACAGTGAAAGGTTTATATTGCTTATAAAGGGTAACTAAGCTTTGGGAAAAAAAAAAAAAAAAAGACAAAACCCCAATGCATTGTGGTGTACAGATTCTGGACACCCTCCAGGAAGGAGTCCTAGCGTCGTCTTCTTCTGTGTGACTTTGGTAAAATTACCTTAGCTCTCTAACCCTGGGATTTTTTGTGTTGTGCTTTTTGTTTGGTTTATTATTTTTATTATTATTTGTAAATGGGGAAAATTACATATGCCCTTATATGAGATACAGTATTTGGTCTGACTGAGCTGGAGTTAATTTCCCCATAGCAGCCCTCCCAGTGCTGTGCTTTGCATTGAGAGCTGGAAAGGTGCTGATAACAGCCCCGTGTTGTGGCTGCTCCTGGGCAGGGCTTGCACAGCACCAGGGCTGTTTTTCCAACATTCCCCCACAGGGGATGGGGTGGACAAGATCTTGGGAGGGGACACAACTGGGACAAGCTGACCCAAACTGACATTCATAGGTTGTCAGCTCAACAGTAAAGTCTAGGAAAAGGAGGGGTGGAGGTGGGGCATTGGCTTGTCCTCCTGAGCAATCACATGTTTGGAGCCCTGCTTCCCACAAAGGGGCCAGACATAGCCTGCTGATGGGAAGTAGAGAATAAATATTTGATTTCTTTTGCTTCCCCATGTGTGGCCTTGCTTCTCTTTTCATTTAACTGCCTTTGTCTTAACCTGTGAGTTTCATCTTACTTTCTTCCCCCTTGTCCAGCCAAGGCCAGGGGGAGGGCAGGGAGAATGACAGAGTGGCTTGGTGGGCAACTGGCATCCAGCCAAGGTCAAACCACCACAAATACATATGTCAAATGTGTTTGATGGCAGGTTAGAGGTATTGATCAGAGCCACTTGGCAACGATAAGAATTAGGTCAAAGAGAAAGGGTGGATTATAACTTGAAGAATTACAAATATTTAGATTTTCAAACTTTTCTCTTATCTGTGAGAAGGCTTGTTTGCCAGATATATTTCCAGGCAGCTTTTTATCATTAGAACAACAACAACAGAAAAATAGAAAACACTGAACTTAAGGTAGTCATCCAAAAGGATCTTTATGAACTTGCAAGTTTTTTTCCAGAACTTCTCATTTTACTATGGTTGCATCATTTAAAGTAGTAGAATAACATAGCTAACACTTTGATGTATGATGAAATAGAATTTACAAGAATTCCTGTCATCTTCAATATTGTCTAAAGGAAGAAGAAGGAAGAATTATGGCTTGAAGAAGATGCTGATATCATAAACTTTCTCTCTCTCTTGAATTTCAGAACAACAATGAACAGACTCAGGGGCCAACATTGTCTTTGGTGTAACTCCAGTGAGGCCCAGACTGCTGAATATGCAGAATTTGGCCAAAAACATGTTATTGGTCAATGCATGCTTTGGTGGGTTGCAAAGATTATGTACAAAGCATGCTCAAGTCTATCTGGTAGCAAGGTGACTAAAGAAACAGTTGATGATACTTCCGTTTCAGTGTCCCTTTGCTGGAATTGTAGTATTGTCAGAGAACAGTTTCAAAACTGTGGAAATTAATAAAAAGTTTCAAATGGTACAGCTAGAACATGTGTCTAAACACTAGGTCTGAATATCCCTCAAATTTGGATCATTTTCAGATCTAAGTAAGATCCAGCTTGAGCAATACTGATATCTGAATTCACATGGCAGCAAACAAAAACTAAGCAGAGTTCGAAGTCTGGGTCAGAAAATTTCCATACTCCTAAATTAACCAATCCCTTTCTCCACCAGCTACTTGAGCAGCTCTGAAGATTATTTTGCACCATTGAAATAGCACGAAATAGCTCAGAGAGATAAAATGATCATGATGGAGGGACTGGGGTCAACAGGTCAGTTCCCAATTTTAATTAAAAGGCTTTAGAAGGAGACTAGAAGAGGCAAGCCCTGAAGAAAATAAGTGGTCAAGAAAAGGCACTTTTGCTGGATTGTGGGAACAACCTGAAATGGCTTTCCCTTTGGGACCTCACTTGCAGTGGCATTGCTGACTGCCCCAGAAGACTCCCTTACTGCCTTTGAGTCACAAAGCTGCCTTCTGGGAAGGAACTGCTGGAACCAGAGGGAAGAATGAGCCACAGAGAGGAAGAAGGTGGCTAAGCAGTCTGCTTGCAACCGTTGCAAAAAATGACAATTCAGAGGGGCTTAGAAGATGATATAAATTCAAATTGTGCTACCTTCAGAGATCAATAGAGGCCTTTTTTTTTTTTTCCAAAAAACATTAGAAGTAGTAGAGTGATATTTTTCCACTGCAAGATTAAATTAAAAAAACCCAAAAATGCAGAAAATCCCATGCACATTCCCACATGCCCTTCTGCTGACTGCTTTCAGAGCTGATTCTCAGCAAAGAATACATTGGAACAATCTATCTCTGGTAGGCACCCAAAGAAGTCGATAAAGCATCCCAAAAGAAGAGGGCTTCTCCATTTTTATGTAATTTGAAATATGTGAAATAACCTATTGGAGAAAATGGAAGTAGAGGAAAGATCACCCTTCACTTTAGATAGTACATTTAGATTCCCTGAACAAATATTTGAATGTTTGCCAATGTAGCTCCTGGATATATTAATAACTTAGAACAAGTCATAAAATAAAACTGAGGAACACAATAATATTCTGTGTAATTTGTTTCTTAAGTAATATTACTTGAGAAAAGGTCCACCTACTTTTGAGTAGTTATTTTGAAGATTCAAAATATCACTTCCAAATTTCATGGGGTTTTCAAAATGTAAAGTGAAAAAAAATGTATCCACAACTTTCTGAGGCACGGTATATTGCTGGTGTATTAAAGAGAGTACACACAGTTTGAAAAAGGCAGAAGATAAAAATTTAAAATTGTGGTGTAAAGTTTATGGACACCTTTAAGTGGTTTTCACATGGTTTCGCTTCCACAGTCAAACCAAAAAGACAAGATTATATTACTTGACTTGGTCAGATCAGTTTACAGCCAAAAAATTTAAAAATGCCACTTCTGGGAACCCCCTGCAAAAATACATACAGAACATACCTCTAAACAACTGAGTGGGTTTAACTTTGCATTGAAAACTGAGCTGGATTTTATGTACTTTGAGGGTGTCAGAAGGAGTAACATTTGCTCTGGCCACAAGAGGCAGAAACGGAGAAATGATGAAAGTGTCCACAACAGACTTGCTTTGCATCAGATTGACTTTGTGAGAGGAATGGGAAGGATTTAATGACAGCAAAAGGCTGCTGCAAGGTGTCATCTCACCAGTTTCCAAATGCCTAGACAGTGTGTGAATAAAAAGCAACAGTAAAAAGGAATGAAGTTTCTGTTGCTGATGCTCTAATGCTTGAGGCAGTGCTCACCTCATTGAGGGGGAGTGGTAGAGGCTGTTTCCTGTTCTGATACCAGAAGCAGAGGGCTAGTAATTGAGATGAGGGGTGTAGATGACTGGTCAAACTGCAGAGAGCCTTTTTCTCTTAGCAGCCTCAAAAAGGGTAGCTGCCCTGACAGGTTTTTCCTTTTCACAAACACAATTCATATTGTACCTCTGCAATATACTGTAGCTCACTCTTTCAACAGGTACATTTTACTGCATGATTTCTATGGTATGAAGAACGCCGAAAGTAGTTCTGCTAAGACAACAATCTAATGAGACAGTGAGTGAAGGTCTATGGAGCGCTCTCCACAAAAAAAAAAAAAACAAACCCCAAACAGTGACTAACTCAGTGAAATGAAGAGTTGCCACACACCTACGAAATAAAAAGTCAAGCTCATCAATCTCTTTCTATCAAAACACTCTCTCATACATACAAATCTCTTCACTTGCTTTTGTGAAGCTGTTTCAGTGAAGGATGATAAATGTTAGAGTGTAGATGAGGATAACATCAGGGACTGGGTGGTGAATTCAGATGGAGAAAAGGACATATAATTCAGAGACCCAAAGGAACTATCTGATCACAGCTTGGCTGGAGTACAGGCTGCAATCAACTACTCTGAGAGATTGATATGTATGTAGCTATATAACTGATGTAGCTTTGCTTTCCCCATTCTGTCCCCTTAATATTAAGGAAGGACCTGAACATCTTACCATTTTGTAGGTGGTATGGATACAGCCTCTTAGAAAATACATATTTCTATTTGTTTTGCTTTGGCTGTGGCTTGCCTTGACTGTTTCATCTGGAAGCACACAGCTGTCAATGTCAGACAAAAATGGTTTAACATTTACTAACAAACAGCATCTCTAGCACATTGAGCTACAGCATCTCTGAGTGTAGAAATACACATGTTAAACTATCAACACCACTTTCCTCAGCACCTGGCTGTTCCTTAGAGGTTTTACAATCCAGCTGTGGATCAGGCAAGCTTGCATTTACCTTTTAGGCTGTGATAAATTCCCCTGAAACGTGGTTTGGTTTCCAGCCAGTAATGATCTGCAGTCCTATAATTTAATTGCACTCCTCCAGTGTTAGGGGACTAAATTGCAAATGTCTAAAGAGACACTTTCAGGTAAGTCAATGAAGTGGATCTCAATGCACCCCCATCCAGAAGGCAGACTGTGGGGATAAATTGTTATAGAATTAAATAATAGAAATACAGAGAAAGAAGAGAGCATTGATAAGTAATAGTGATATTCAGGTGCATTACATAGTGATTTTACATACATATAATTTTTATACATTCATATATATGAACATATAAATATATAAAGTTACGAACTTATACACACAGACACAAAGACTTAATGGTTAAATAGTTAGAGAGAATATTGGGAAAATTTTCCTCTCTTTCTTGACAAAAGAAAGGCTAATATAATTCGAGCAGATTTTTCACATAGGTCATTGTCATGAAGATTAAAGTACTATTGTGCTTGCAGTATCGTTGAAGAGTTTTGGAAAAAGGAATTGCTGAGGAGTCAGGTATGCTCTGGTTTGGAAAAAAAAAAAAGGCAAACCAGCAGCATTTCACACAAGCTCTCCAATGTTGTGTCTGTAACTGTGTCAAAGGACAGTTCAAAGCAATTTAAGCCATTTATTTATTTATAACCTGTGGCTGTTACAACAGATGAAGGTATCATGCAATGCACATAATTGCTATATGTTGCTACGCACAAAGCCAAACTTTGTTAATTCAGTACTAACCTTGCAGCCCAGAGGATATAGCATAATTTCTGTCCCTCTGCATCCTGACACTGAGTCATTCTCAAGTTGTTAGAGAAACACTATGAGGAAAACACAGACCCAAATGTCCTCCAGCAATTCTCTCATGCCTCAACAGCAAAAGCCAAGCTAAAGAAGGAAAATCCTTGGTGGTTTTATGCTTGTGTGGTAAGAACACCTCACACCATTCCCAGGGTGATGCTAAATGATCCACCCAAGCAGGGACTAGAGAGAACCAGTAGCCACTGCACAGGAGAAAGACTCTGCACAAAGGCAATAGTCAATCTAGACCAAAAAGAGTGAAATCCTCCATTCATCCCCTCAAATTTGCTCCACTGTTCATGTAAAGTGGGTTAAGAAATACGGGAGTGAAGAAACGGGCAAGTGCCCAATTAGAGATCCTGCCTTTGGCACCATACGGCTTCCATGACCTTTGCAACACCTATACAAATTTTATGCATGTGAAAACCTATGTGAAATAGCCATTTAAAGTAATTTTTATTACCCTAGGCCATACCCTAGACCCTGTTTTTTTCTGAAATAACATCTTTAGGAGGAAAAGAGTGAAGCTATATAAAAATCTATATTTATTTCTTTATAAACACACTCTAGTGAAATATTGTTGAGCAAATCAAGCATCCCTGACTCACCTCCATAGACAGACACCAATTTCCTGCCTCCACAAAACAGGCAGCATCAAGCTCTGTCATTAAATCACTCAAGCAAGAAGCTTTTCCACAATTTCTATTTGTAGCGTTCCTTGACAGTGTCCATTTTCCTATTCCTCTATTTCATCCCATGTTACGAAGGCCCAGATTTCAGGCCACTTCAGTCTCCTCTCCACTGTTGTTCTCAGATATTTTTATCTTAGTCACCATCTCTGCCAGATGGTTGAGAAGAATAGCCCTGATCATAGAGAGCTCCCACACCCTTTCCCAACCACCATGGAGAAGACAAGTTTCCTTTTCTAACAAAAATCCTCTGTAATTTCAGCCTGAGTATGAGCAGATTTACTTCTCTGCTCCTGCATGAGATAACTCCCTGGAAGGAAAAATGCAATCTTTCCAAGTCAGCATGTAATTACATACAGTCCAGACATGCTCTGTAGCATCTTCACAGTTATTTTCATCCTAGAAAAGGATTCCACTGGGTGCAGCACCATACAATATATTCCAACACAGAGTAGGGGTAGAGACAAAAAAGGACTGAAACAGAACCCTCTGACTACTCTCAGCCTTAACTCCAGCCCAGAGCTCATGGTACTTTTGCCACTCTCTTGCTTCAGCTACTTGCATACCCTAAACTACCATGCATTACTTTGGTGCTTTCCTGTGAGATAGGAACTACTAAGGTCTCATTTTTGGAAATGAGCAACTAAGGCACAGAAAGAGCAAGATCCCTCCATGAAACTGAATACTTATTCCTTTATGCTTAATGAGCCATAATTAGAGATAAAGGTCAAGTGCTTCCACCACTGCACTGGAACCAGAGTCCTACTTACTTAAGCCTTGTGCTTTCACAGGTACTGCATTCATAAATATAAACCAAACCAGCAACTCCTCTCTGCCCTCACACTGAACTGATTAACCAAAGAGGAGAACACTTGTATAGAAAGTACACTTTGTACTCTTCTTTTATTTGAGTATAGATTTGAAACAGTTCAGACTCTGAATAGGATCTCAAAAGGAAATCCAAAGATTAAGTCTAAACCCATAACATCAGATTGTTAAAAGCAAATTAATAAGTGAGAAACAATACATATGGATGGGAACTTTTATATTTCCAATATTCTCTTTTGTTCAGAAACTTTCCCACCTCCTACTCCTTCAGCTTTTGCAGTATATTTTCAGTTTAATCAGTTCTGAAATGTTACATCCTTCCATGTATCCTAAAATATACTTTTGGTTCTTAATATAAATCCTGATTTCTAAAACTGGAGCTGGGCAGTGGTACCAAGAACACTAAATCAAACCACTACCAGTCTAGTGCTTTCAGCTGGTGTGACTGGAAAGTCACTGAGTGAGTTCTTAAGTTAATTCCTCATTTAAAATGACAGCACTGCAAATTTAAAGTAAACCACATTTTGTCTACAAAATGAACAAAGTTACTGAGGACAGTCAGTTGTTGCGAAGATGTCTGCAGATCTGACAGCAGGACAAATAACCCAGTTCTGACAAAGATGGTAAGACTAATAAATATGTATCATTGATTATAGTTTATTGCTATCTGGTCAAGCAATGGTTTCACAATGAAAGCACCATATGCTAATTTGATTGTCAAGCATTGGGTGGTGCAAGAGCTTCATACTTACTGATGCCTGGCTTTCATTGCTTAGAAACTGCCCAGATGAAGATAGGCCTCTCCACTCAGCAGGAGAACTAACTGCACATAGGGCCTTTTGCACACAGAGCTACCAGTTTCATTAAGATCATGCCTCAGCCTGCACTTTGAGATGTTGCCTTACCCTTCACAGCCCTCACCTTCTGGATCTTTTATCCCTCCCACCCTCTTCTTACCTCCTGTCCTCCCCATGACCCGACCTTCTCGGGTATCAAAGCACTGTTCAAGATAGCAGTTTATTTTGCTGACAACTTACTTTCTTAGTTTATCACTTCCTCTGGAGCTGCAGCTCCAAGACTCTCTTTCTTCAGTGGACAGAAAGTGGTCTGTTGGACCAAAGCTTGTTTTTCCAAAAGTGAGTATGACTGCTATGTTTATCTCACCAGGGGAAATGCCTCCAAAGTCTGATTTCCATAAAAGTTTCAACAGAAATCCTGTGTTATCCTCCACAACTGAGGCAGCTCTGTGATAACCATCAACAGCAGAAATCATCCAAACAAAATTAAATAGGAGCTGTTTGAGTATACTTTTTTTTTATGCAATTGCATTTGGGCATATAATCAACAGAAGCTGATAAACCTGTAAGCTGACAGGCCTGATAGCATCTACATAATAAGCTGTCTCTGCTCCTGGCTCACAGTAGCAGTACTTTCAGAAAAAGATTGTGTGTGTGAGTTTAGAATTTGTTCTGTATTAAGTTTATCACTCCAGACCCAAGTGTCCATGCACGTTGTGTCCACAGCTTCTTGTCAGTAAGAGCAGTGGAGCAAAAGGAGTGTCTTCTCTAATCTGAACATTTGTGCAAAAACCAAGGATGAACACAAAAGCCACAACAGAGAGTGATGGTTGGTGGCTTCTGTTGCTGCAAAACCAATAAAGTATTCAAGGATTTAGAACACTTTCAAGCTTTCTTTGCTGCTGTTTGTTGCCATTTAGCAACAAGAGCTCTGAACTGAGAGTAAGAAATGTCCAGAGCAGCTTTACATTGTTGCTGATGAAGCACTAGTTTCCCCACACAACAACCATCTATTCAGTCTAAGATGTGCTTGGAAATGCTATCTGAATCCCATAAAATTTGTTTCTACCAGGAGATAACCAATGTAAACTGGACAAAAACTAGGCTGCCTGGTATGGATCTTGGGAATCCATTCAAATACAACAGCTGCAGTTGCAGTGGAAGCTGAGCACCATAAATCAAAGCTTTTATGCTGATCACTTACCCAAACTTTTCAATAAATGTAGAACATGCTAAAACAAAACCTTGTGCTACCCCATTTATCAGCATTTAATTCTGATTTCCATTTACTGACATTGCTAGACCCCCTATAGCCAAACCTGCCACACCATCTGACTTTCTGCAGCATTTTGTTCATAATATATAATGCAAGGCTTCTCACACTCAAAAGTAGTTATCAGTGATGCCAGATGAAGAGTTAAAACACTGGATTCTTTTATAGAAAAACAAGTGCATTCATGGTCAGGGTCTTACAAGAGTTTATTCTGAGACTTGGCACAGTTTTCAATACTCTCGACATAACTAGCAGACAATTGTTCTTTGGATGAAAGATAGAACTTTTTGTTTGTTTGTTTGTTTAATAAGGTTAAGGTCTATCAGTCTTCCTTGGAATTTCAAACCAGATGTTTGGCTTATGTCCTTTAATTAAATTACCTGTACAATATAGCCAAGGCTACTGTTTCAGTCTATCCAAAACAGACTGCACAGTTAGAAATATAAGAGATCACATCTACTGTATTGTCACTGCAACCTTCCGAGTAGCCTGACACCAACTCCTCCAGAAGAGGATCAGATGAGGATCAAAACACTTGGCGGTAAGTGCACCTCTGGAATAAAGCTTCCAATCCAAAAGTTCTCAGACTTCAAATCTAGATAAGAAATTTGCAGTTTGACCCCCTCTGTAGCATCAGGTCAAGGGCACTCTTTCATACTGAGCTAGCATCAGGCAATCTATGATTAATTTCTCAGTCACCTGTACACATGGTTTGTCACAGAAGGAGTCACCTCTAGGTAGACTAGGGTGTGTGAAGCTACTGAATAGAAGTAACATCTGAGTCAAAATGATGTGGAAAAGACTGGTCCAAAGTTCACTGAAATTAATGCGGAGTCTGAGAAACATAAGCATTCACAATCTGATCCTGTTCCAAGCAAAGGAATCTAATGCTCTGAATTTCAGATATTCTTTATTTCTTAAGCACCTATGAAGCACAGGTATTAAAAGTGCTTTAGAAACATAAACTCTCAAAACCACATTAAGGATCAGGCCATTGCTGTCACACTGTATTAACAATAGTGCATCCTGTAGTTCTAATGACTGATCCTGACTTTGTTGGAACTGAGAAAATGTCAGTTTGCTTTGAACTACATTTTGAAGGTCAGTGGAATATCTATGGGTTCATCTACACACTAATCACCACAAATCACCATGTGTCAACTTTATTCCAAGAACATCTTCAAGGAACATGCTACAAAGCTGCAATTCTAATTATTTATTCTGTATAATATCTGAAAGGAGTTTATGAGGAGAAAAATACAATTCAAAAAGATGGTTGATAAAGAGAGAAAATAATTTATTCCAATTACTTGCAAAGAAATTATTATCCTTTGGGTTCAGTAGATGCTAATCAGAAACAGGAATTTGTTTTTCCTATATACACCCATACCTTTTGCCCAGAGCACAGTGGAGCATTTCTATTAATTTCCACAGAGGATCTTTAATACTACACTGACATTGAAGTCACAGAATTATTTTTTTTTAATGTATTTCATGCATAAGTGTTGAAAATGAAGCATATATTTTCCTAGCTTGTCTACTTGAAACGATGTAAAAGGATGAAGCAAGCAGGCAAAATAATAGGGCTCTAGATGGAGGAAGAAAAAGGAGTTGTGTTAATAGGAGATAGAAAGTCAGTCTTTGTGATACTGACTAATAACATAATCAGAGGTGGCAAAAGCTATAAAATAGCCTTTTACACAAAATAAACAATCTCTGACCTAACAAATTTGACTGGCATTCAGAAAAAATGATCACTGCTGAGCCATCTCAGTGACAAGTAAGTCAGTATCAGCTGTCCCCAGACTAATCCAAAAAATGAAGCTGTGTTTTACCACATCACCATGTAGAAGCCTATAGCTTCTCGGTAAATTTCCATTATGGTTAAGAGATAATGATGCACTTTATTGTTCTTCATGTGATATGCCACTCACATTTAATTTCAGATTCAGTAACTAAATGCGTCAGTGGTTTACAAGAGTAGTAACTAAGGTTTTATATATGGTTCATTTTGTGGGTTTCTCCTTCAGAAACATTGCTTCCTCCACTGCAGCTGCTACCAGGACCCAGCCTAAGCTCCGTGACCAACAATATGGCTTCTGGAAGGGACTCATTTTCCACCAACAGAATAAAAAACTCAAACTACCAACCACCACCCCACCAAGAATACAGAATAAATAAATTAATATTCTGATTCAAATTCTGATTCATACTACACATTTCTCCAGGGGAGAAGTAAAACACCTGAACAGTCTGACAATACATGCTACCAAGCAGGCTGCAGCTGCCAGACCAACGTGACAGATGAAAACAGTTTTTAATATTAGAGGCTTCTATCACCAAGGAGACAACAGGAGAAATCCAAAAGGTGGAAAGCAAAAAAGAAAACTGGCTCAGGAAAGTAAATACTAAATGAAAACAATTACCTATTTGGATTCTTTGCATTTACTAGCATCTAAAATGTACACATGCTACCTAGGACACATCAGTCATGATCTGGAGGAAGGGCTTGTCTCTGCATTTCTTGCCTGGCACTGCATGGTTTGTTGCAGGACATACGTGCCAAACTGGATGATGTCAATGGAGAATCTCTGCTCTGCCCATTCTTCTCCATGCTCATCTTCACTAAATTAGAATGTACGATTACTTCAGGTCCCAGGAGGTAAGGTTGAATAGAAGACTAAGCAAATAATTGTCATAGGTTAAAGAAATAGCTTAAATTGTGAACACTAACAGGCAGCAGATAGTCGAGTTTGTGTTGGTAGATAGGTGGGTGAATGTCCAAAACTGAACTTTTGAACTCTTCAGCAGAGGCCTGATACTTGCTAGCTGCAACAAGTGCAGGCTGTTGTAGATTTTGATAATACTTGGGCTAAACAAAAGTGACACATCCCAAAGCCTTCAATTAAGAAAGAGACAGGAGACAGAACCACCAATTAGGAGGATGACCACACGTGCTTCTTCACACATGTTATTTAGATTGGGACAATTGCGGATTTATGGTTTCAGAAAGAAGTCAAAAAAGAAAAGGTCCTGTAGAGAAACAGTCTTGGAGAGAAGAAAAGGGCCTGGAAAGAGGAAGGTGAAGATCTCAGCTGGACATACTGCACTATCTACTGTTTAATCACACTGTGTGTGAAAAAGAGTGTGCAGGAGCAGCTATAAACAAATAGCTATGCCTTCGGTACTTCTTGTCCCCCCTAAGTTTAGGGTACATAGTCATCCTGAGTCATGCAGCACTCAGATTATTTATAAAACAATTAGTTGCCTATCTATATTTAAGTATATTTCAAAGTTTGGATGCTAAAAAAAAAAAAATTAGTACTTTCATCTGTCCCTCCCCAACACATGCTGTGTGTGCTGTCCTCCCAACTTCCAGATGGTAAGCTGTTTCCAAAAACATATCATTCTTCCTGGATGTCTTTCTAAAATATAACCCAACCAGAAGCTACAAGTTCAATGCAGCTATTGGTAGCTGGATTCTTTGGCTTGAGTTATGCGAAAGATCTAATTAAATTATTATAATGGTCAGTTTTGGTCTTAAAACAAAAAGAATACAAAACAACAGAACATATAACATCTATTTCCCCTTTTTCCTTCCCAAATGCCACAAATAACTTGGAATCAGCTTTTTTCTATGGAAAGAAACCTAACAGTATACGTTGTGGGTACACCAACCCGTGGCAGTGAAGTAATCTTATCTGTTCCATCCCCATAGTGACTACATAGTGTTTCTTGGAAGTGGTGCTCTTGGCTTACAAATCAGGATCCACAAATGTTATTCTTACTGCTGTATGAAGCTCTGTGCAACATGTGGTGCTCAGAGTATTCTGGACTTGATGCTTGCAGACTGGTTTACCTGCTGTACCTGCACCTTCCTTTTTAGGAAGGATGTGAGCCAGTTTGGGCTGCCTTCAAGAGTGACATGGATATTCTGGGATTAGTTCAAGAATACAAAGTCTAAAGAGAGATAGGCACCTATTTTCTCCGAGATGAAGTATAAAATCCTGCCAGCTTCACCTGGTTTCTTCCCCATATTTTCTCAGGTTAGGCTTCTTTATGTCTGTTTATAGATTCAGAAAGTTGCTCTGCCAGGCATTATTTATCATTAGCAGTATCATTAATGTGACAGTTGTGCTATCTAGGAATTAAAATAGAATATACTGCCTTAATGCACACTATGTGTGCATCACATCCCAGACAGAAACATTTTGAGAAACTCTGGAGAGAGAACCAAATATTGTAAAATATTGTTAAAAGCAGCAAGCCAATCTTTACAGAGCAAGTCAAAATTTAGCCCTTGTGTAGTGCAACTGGATTTCTTAATTGAGATGGTCGGATTTTGACTGGGCAGAAATCAAACGCCACATTCTAGCCCAAAGCTTCCTAAAGACAAAATCTCATCAAAGCATTTGCCACCTGATAGGACTGAAAAATGCATCCCAGGAATTGTCATGTTGGAAGAATACCAAACAAACCTCCTGCTCTGAGTCCTGCTCTGAACTTAACTCCAGAGACTGCAGTTACTAATCAACACCAGTTTGATTTCACACTAATATTCCAAATAATCTTCACTATTTTGGTTCACTGCAGACTCTCGTTAAAAATATCTAGTGTATATCTCAGATGTACAGTGGTTGCAGAGACATAAGATTAATAAGACATAAGATTAATAAGAGTAAAGGATAAAGATGTAGGTGACCCTTTATTATAATTTGTTTTTCTAAGTGCATAATAAAACACTTCTTGACAAAAATAAATGTGCATAGCAGTATGCTTTCTAGATCTTGCATCTGATTTTATTTTTGCTAAGTCTTATGATGAAAACCACCCCTCAAGAGCAAATTTATTACTAAAATCTATGCCACAGTGTGAGTTTCATTCTTTAAACTGGATGCTGAACAAAGGAGGTGCTGGGGAAGGTTAGGAGTGGAAATATTACTTTTGTAACAACTTTGGATCCAGCACAATCATTTGACTGACAAGCAGACAATTCTTAGTTTGCTTCAGTCCATGACACTGAGGAAAAAAATACACTTTGCATAAGCTATCATTTTTTGTTTGTTTGCTTTTAATCAGGCTTTTCCTTTATAAACATTTGTAAGGTAAATCTGTTCTTGCAGATTTGCTTAACTGACATACAGAATTAGTTGTATGTCAGAAGATGAAATTGTTAAGCCCTCTTTCACCTGATGTTTCACTGTTAATATGAAGTAAAATAGATACATTAGATTAAGTGTCTGCATGAAGATCATCTTGGTTACAGATCTCTTTGTTGGTTGGAAGGCATCTATAAAGTGTGTTGATAATTTGTTTACTTGGCCAGACCCCTTCCAAGCAATGTTAATATAGCCAGACTACCCCAATCCCAAGTAGCTGCTTATGCTCAGTATTATGTTCACTGATGCAATTGACAATGCTGTGACTAGAAAGAGAAGTCATTTGCTTCCAAAGAGAATATTAAAAGTTTAACATTTAACAAGGTCATTGGTGAGAAATAAGCACATCTCTCTGGTGCTGAGTCTGTTGATATTAGCAAAGTGCTAGGAATGGTTGAACCTCAGGAGATAAATTCAGAACTGATCAACTGTTTTTCTCATCCCTTTCATGAAATCCAAGATTAAATATTTTTAAAACTTGGTAAGAGAGACTTTTTTATTCTTTCATACCCTCCTTACATTTTTACATACTTGTCTTATTTTTTGGCTCTGTCTGGGACCAGGAGCAAGGGCAGGATGCTCTCATCTTTCCAGCCCGACTAGAAAAGGGAAATATTAGGAATATAATGAAAAGCACATCCCCTGGAGATTTCCAGCACAGTTTCACAGATGCAGCTGTAGTTCAGATAATCAAGACTCTGGGTGCTTACTTGAATGGAATTATTTTGTTGCCTGCAATGCTAATTAAAGTACACATGGAATAAGGTGGTTGCTGCAGATTAATGGAACTGTTGCTACCTACAATCTGTATTTTCAGCTCAGTTTTATGAGGTGCTAGTACTCAACACACTGATGCCCTCAAATCTCACCAGCATCACTCTTTTTCTAATTGATCTGACCCCTATAGAGTGAGCAGCACTCAAGTAAGTTTGTTTTGCTTAAATAGACCCACCATGGAGACAAACTGCTCTTTCATTACAATTGCAGAAAAGCCTATGCCATCCAGCTTGTGCTTTGAACAGCTTCCCATTTTCCTGTCCTTTTTACTATGCTAGGATGAGTAGTTTGTTGCTTGGCTAGGTTGTACAAGATAGGCCAACATAGTGGCTGTCTCTGGGAAATGAGATTCTTCCCTCTTTGTAGAAGCCTCCAGCTGAAGCAGTTTGGTATGAATTGTGAAGTCTACGGCTGCCTTGTACACGGGGCTTCCACTGATATCAGCACTCTCACTAAACACAGAGTCAAATGGAGTCTCTTTGTACCTCTTGGTCTTGAGGTGCCTCAAGCAACTGATGTTAAATCCCAGCAATTTAACATCAGTTCAACAAGACAAATCAACCCCACAGAAATGAATAAAGATGCATTCAGTTAACAACTCTAATCTGATAAATTGGTATCAGAACTTCTTGCTTACTCTGTGGTGATATTGGACAGATTTTCTACCCCATTATTGCTGGATTTCGACTGGTTTTTTTTTTGTTTCCTGTTATCAACATACATGTAAAATACTACCTTTT
>JANHGN010010957.1:0-33468 GCA_024605025.1 Megaceryle maxima
AAGGAAGGAAGGAAGGAAGGAAGGAAGGAAGGAAGGAAGGAAGGAAGGAAGGAAGGAAGGAAGGAAGGAAGGGAAGGCAGGCTAATAATGTAGGAGAATTGAAGGGAAAAAAAGATGAAATGTAAGATTATTAAATCATGATAAAAATATAAGGAAAAAAGGCTGTAAGCATGATTATGGAACTACATACAACCATATTGGCTTATGCAGCATTCTGCATAAATGGATGTCTGATTTAAAAACCTAGGGAGACAGGTAACTCCCTCCAGAAGGAAAACGAATTTGGAAGGTTTCCTTGTTCACGGGCAATGTTGTACTGATTCTTCTTTTCCTCAGCTATTCTAGAAACTTACATTATAGTGATTGCTTCTACTCATTTGTGCTCTGCATTGTAAACCAGGAGAATGACTTCACTGCACAGACAAGGGGAGAACTTTGGGCCACCCTGAAATTTTGCCATCTCTAGTGAAGAAGGTTTAAATAGTGACAGAAGCTTTACAGCACAACACAGGCAGAGAAACAAGACACTCCATCTTGGGGAGATGACACATACCAACTTCTAGGCTTGTTATTGATGTCCTATCAGATACAACCACATCGGATTATCCTGGCAGGAAGGGTAACACACAGCACAGAAGGTGCAAACAGTCATTTTAACTCACTGAAGGAATACATGCTCTCACACACGACACATTTTGAGGATGTTAGCATGCGGAAGGGACACCTATCAGCTCAAGAGAAGCATAAAGCATTTGTAGCCTTCTCAACACATGCCTGCCCCAGGCATTTTAATATAGCAACAGGCTACTTCTTAAAAACGAAGGACTGAAACTCTGACTAGTATTTATTTGGCACACACCTACTTAAAATGCTGGTTTTGCTGGTGAAGCACCAGCCTCAGGAAAAGCCAAGAAGGGATAAAAGTCAAGAACTTTCAAACTGAAGTCCTTGAAAAGCAAAGACTCATAAAACCACAATGGCTCTGAGTAAATATTTTGTCTGAATGATAATTCTTACCACCAAAAAAGTACATATAACACCAACAATAGCAACAAGGAAAAGCAAACATGCTTTAAACAAACAAAACCCCTCCAAGCCCACCCTGAAGCAGTGCTGGAATATAATTACTTGGGTATACCTTCCCAAGGAGCAGTTTTTATCAGCCACTGGATGGATTATATTTTCTCAAAGAAATAAACTGTATGTGTATGACTTTCTACGACTTCATGAAAACAAAGTTATGTAAAAGCTGGTTATTTGCAGCGTAACCTTTCTGAAGAAACTTCAGCTGATGTCAGGTAATTATTTGTCACCCGAATCTAATACTTTCCTCCCTGTGCCAAGTCATTTTCATGGGATCTGCAGGGTGTGATGTGGATCAGAAATACCTTCGCCATCCGTCACCGCTGAAAATCACTGGAGCTGGATCCATCTGCCTGTGTTTACCCAGCAACCAGAGTCGCGTTGCTAATGCGAAGGTCGCCCCATGTGAACCCATCAATCAGCGAGCTGGTGTTTTCAGCCCAGTACCAATATCAGAAATAAGTTCAAGGGAACAGATTTTATCCCTTCACTGTTTCTAAATGGCCAGATATAAACAACTATCCTTCATGGAAGTAATTTTCAAAGTCACGTCCATAGTGACCTTTACTATGCAACTTACACGCTGTACCTATGAGATACCCCTGTCACCTACCCATCTAAAACTGTAATTTACCTGCTGAATACAGTGCAATATACACAGTGTAGCTAAGCAAGCTCTAATTTCTGGATTTAAATTTCAAGACAGCTCCTACAGTATATGTTCTGAATGGATTACCAGCTATACTAAGAATACAGTTTAAACATTTCAACTCAAAAAAATTTAATGACAACTAGCTTTTGATTTTCTGTAAGATTGAAACACTTCCTATATTTGTTTATTTCTAATTTGATTTTTTTTGGGGAGGCCTATGTCAAGATTATAAATGTAGTCAGCTGCTCAGTCATACTTCAAGGTAACGTGCCATGTACCTTTTCGTTTTGTACAGACCCATGCCTTCATGCTCTTTTTGTGATTAAAGCTAGCCAGACTAATTAATTCAAAAGATTATTTCTATTTCTAAACTGCCTGCAGACAGACTGGGATTTCCACTGATTTCTTCCTTGTCTGAAATTGTTCAATGGATGCTTTGTCCAACATACCTCAGACCATAAACTCTTCCTAACTGACCTGCAATGATTGATCCAACCATCTCATGTTCCCAGTACTGGTCCTGGGAGACTTGTGGGTCTGTCTGTGGGTTAGAGCCCTGAACAGAGAAGAAGAAAGTATTTTGAAAAAGGTACATGCTACAAAGATTCACAACTGCAAAACCTAAATTAACTTATCTTGGAGCTTATAGAAAATAAATATATCTAAAAAGGACAAGATCTTCATGTACCACTGGAGTGTATGCACTTGAATCATAGAATGGTTTGGGTTGGAAGGGACCTCAAAGATGATCTGGTTCCAACCTCCCTGCCATGGGCAGGGACACTTCCCACTAGACCAGGTTGCTCAAATCCCCATCCAACCTGGTCTTGAACACTTCCAGTGAAGAAGCATCCACAACTTCCCAACTCCAAATTGTTCCAGTGTCTCACCACCTTCATAGTGAAGAACTTCTTCCTAATTTTGAATCTAAATTTAGCCTCTTCCAGTTTGAAGCCATTACCCCTCATCCTATCACTACAAGCCCTTGAAAAAAGTAATAGTAGCTTAAATTTCCCAAGCAGTTGAGGTCAGTGAAAAATATAAACTAAAATTGAGGGAATTAAATTTGATTGGGGTGAGTCCACCTAGGTGGGACCTGGCCTGGGTGCTGACTTTATAAAATTTTAAAGTTATGAAAATGTCCTGAAGCTTTCAATTCAACAGTTGAATTGACTCAGATTAGAGCTTGAATTAATAAAAGGTTGTCTTTTAAGAAATTCCACCCTATTGTGTTCCAGATCATTTTGTGAGGAGACAGTTAACTATGAAATAATCCACAGCATTTCCCTATGTGTCCTAGTTTATTTCTCTACTTGTTTTTTATAGATTTGGCCACTTTTGTTTTTTAATAAAACTGCTTTAACATGTGTACTCTTAAACATGATGTATAATACAATTTTGTAATGGAGGGACCACTTGAAAGTCACCTTGTTTTGAAAAAAACCTACACTGTTTTTAGGTGATGTAATTTTGTGAAAACTTGTGAGAAGTGTTTTACAGCATGTTTCTGCAGTGCCTGCCACTTGCTTAGTACACATCAGTTCTCGCCTGTATCGTTCCTCTAAAGCATTGCAACGGAGAATGATTTTGGCTTCTTAGGTGTTTTGTTGCTTACACAAAATCTAGTGACAAGTCATCAGAATGCCTGTGATGAGATGGTGGTCTCAGCAGCTTTCTGCAGTGGCAGAGATGACAGTGTGAGGTGCTAATACAAGTCAGTGATTAATGGGATATAAGAACCCAGATAGATTAGATTGGATTAGGCATGCATATGCTTCATTTAAATTAAAACCATCACAGACACAAAATAATCCTGGGTTTTATTGCCTTGCCAGAAAGACAAAGCTATTCCAAATCACTCTCTGGCTTTCCAGTGGCAGGGAACTTTCACTCAGAAATCTTATGTGTAGCCTGGAAAATCATGGTCTCTAGACCTGAACTCTTTCTGCCTACTAGTTTTATACTTGTCACTGCAGCAGCAACGACAGATAAGGGAGCCAGCAGCAGGTTCCAGGGTGACCCTGGCTGTATTATTGCATGTTACACTGGTGTAGGCAAAGGTGGGATTTAAAATCAACAAAACCATGTAAGCACTCACTCCTGATCCAGTAATAGTGTGGTTTATATGGTGTAAAGGTGGTAAAGAACTGTTGCTTTATTTTCTTGTTCAAAAAATTGAATAAATATTAATCAGTTGAGAATAATCTGTGCTACAGCAGCAGCAGTAGCTCAGTGTAGTACTATCAAAACTAACTAAAATTCAAGCTGTGTCACAGATGTCCTCACTGTGCCTCATTTTTCTACAGATAAAATGGAGCTGAGATGCTTAGCAGAGTTTGCAGTTTGTAGGAATTTGTGATAAGGATTGCAGGAATCCATAGTTATGGGTTACCAAGTGTTCTCATAAACTCCTTCCCTGTAGGATTGCTAAGACAGTCCTCTTATGAGCTAGAATTTCCTGTTCTTCTGCTAGCTCAACAAAGCCAGGTTAAGGCATCCACAGTTCAAGCTGCCTCTGCCCTCACGAAACAAAATGCAGTAAGTAGTAGCTGAGTATCTTCCAATTATTTCTGTGGACACTTTAATTTGAATTACTATGAGGGCTTTAAAAAAACCCCAATCCTGTGTATTTTCTTTTTTTTTTTTTCTGCCAAATTGTGCTCCCCCCTTTCCTCTCAGTGCTTAAATACCAAATGACTTTGATAAAATTGCTGAGATAAGGAATATAGAAGATTAGTGTGTTGCTTCAGATGCAGCCATACATATGAGCAAGAGAAGTGTGCTTTGGCCTTTAGATATTTTCCCCTTTGTCTGCTTCAATGTAAGTTCCTGCAAAACAGAGACCTTCATATCCAACATGCTTTAATCCAATGTTGTTCAATCCCAGAAAAATACTAAGGGCTCTACTCAGAGAAATCTGTCTCAACTAGAGAAAGGATCACATCAGTAGGCACCTTGGCTGGGTATCTGCACCGTGGCTAATGCAAAGGAGTTCACGGATGTGAATTGGGATGACAGCCACTGGTTCAGTTCAGAGACCCCATGGGCAGGGTTTTGTGTGAATTGGAAAACAACAGCAAACCACCAGAAAATGCCACACCTCTGGATCAAGGCACTGATACACTGCCATCACTTCAGAAAAGGTCTCCTTCAAAGCTCTCTGACCACAGCTAGAAAGAGAAACACAAAACATTGTGAATGCACTATTGCTGAACTCAGTCACACTGGCAGTGATCACAGGCATGCTCGGAAGATACACAGACCTTTCTGTAGTGCATAAAAGAAAGGGTAAGAAATTAACTCCACCTCCTTCTGCTCCAGCATCTGAATTCTAACCTTGAGCTCTTTGCTGCCTCTGAGCACCCATTTCTTGGGCAGCTGTGACAAGTATCATGGTAGAAGTGAGGGACACCCTAGATGGACACCACAACGGGGTGCCTCAGGTCAGTGCAGAGGTACCTCAGCACAGTTTAAGGACAGCAGAGGAGCCAGCTCCCACCATGTCCCCAGTACCAAGATGCCCTTTGCAGCCTGGAGGGAAGAGGGCAGTAAAGGGAAGAGAGAGCAAAAGTAGGATTTAGAAGTGAATTAGTTAAAAAATTACTCCCCATGTGAACCTGTCAATCTTCTGTAGAGGATTAGGCCCACTGGGGTGAGGAAGCCCAGGCGCACACACACACACACACTTTCACATAGTATCACTAAAGCCTTGTGGTTAATTATAGCTCTGAAATCTGACAGAGAAAAATTAGAGGGGAGAAGGACAGCTGCGGGATCCTGGGGCGTAGAGTCTGATTTCCAATGTAATCTGCAGCCCACCAAAGATCTTCACTTTGGAAAAATAAAGTTCAGCCATTTCTAGTCCCTGCCTGCTGCTTTTCCAT
The DNA here is from genome assembly GCA_024605025.1 of Megaceryle maxima. Classification (NCBI taxonomy): domain Eukaryota; kingdom Metazoa; phylum Chordata; class Aves; order Coraciiformes; family Cerylidae; genus Megaceryle; species Megaceryle maxima. Next base: position 5,620 of record JANHGN010010957.1, read on the forward strand.
TGCCTCATGTGTGCTGTGAGCCTCAGAGCTCCTAGCAGGGACCCCATAGCAGCAGACTGGCCCATGCTAAGCAAGGGTGGATTGTGCCAATGAAAAATATACATAAACCGTGATTGCTCAGACCTTCTTTTCTTTCTATTCTGCTTTTCCTTCTCGTTTGTTACAGCAGATGAGTCAGGAAGGCTGGTGCTAGGTTTTTTTCTTCCTAGTCTGTCTGTAATTTTCTTCTAAACCTGGAATTAAAATGAGGTTGGCAAGTTTTACCCCTTTCCGATCACACGTCGTTTGGCTCTTCGGGCCTCCAGAGCCAATTCTGCCACAAGAAACAATCATGTTGATCCCAGAATAAAAGCAGTACAAAATCTGTGTATTACATCTTTGGAGGATGGGAGACTTCAGGCAGTTTTGCTGCTCATCCTGAGCCTGTTTACCCACTGAGATGTAAAAATCTCATATTTAAAAAATGAAGGCCTCATAAGGTAGTTGCAACATGAGCTGAAAGGGTGAGACCAAAGATTACACAAAGCTGTGATCACTTTTTTTAAGGTTGATAGCTCCTATCTGGGTTACAGTTGTTTGAGAGTCATTTTAATGTACACAAGCAAATAATAACTCCTCAGAGGTCTATAGTGCAGTCTAGAATTGGCACCGGGTCTCCACTACCTGGTCAACACTATTGTTGGATGCAATCATAACTTTTAATGCATCTTGTAAGGGCAAAGAAGCTCCAATGAACTGGAGATTAGTGCTGTGCCAATGCTTGAACAAAAAATGTGATGGGGAGATACAGACTGCTTAGCTTTACAACAACCTGAGGCAAAAATCATGTGCTGGCTGAACAGGAGATGGAAAATCCTACACAGTTTTAATAACTTCTTTAAGTTAGGAATTTCTCATAGCAGTTCCTTCTTTAGTATTACCATTGTTTACCACTATTTTCCAAGGAAGTTTAATTTAAAACATTAACATCTTGCTGTACTGCCAGACACGTATTAAATGCGATTCATCTTCAACATGAGAATAAAGTGCAAACCTCACAGAAACCCAGGCCCCAGACTCTGCCAGAGCACATTAGAAGTTAAGCACAATGCAATATATCACTTTCCATTTGAAATCTATGACAAATTATTTTTCAATTGTATGATTATGGTTAACCAAATTCTCATTTCCCTGTTCACAGCCACTCATCCATAATACACTACAACTTTCTAGACTTCTTTCGGGTAGCAGATACAAACAGGAATAGAATCATCGAATCATTTAGGTTGGAAAAGACCTTTAAGATCATTGAGTACAACCATAAATTTAACACTGCCAAGTTCACCACTAAACCATGTCCCTAAGTACCATATCAACACGTCTTTTGAATACCTCCAGGGATGGTGACTTGACCACTGGCTGGCCAAGCAGGCAGACATCTTAAGGACACAGATAAAGCAGATGAACATAATATCAAAACCATTTCCTTCAACCAAACTTTCAATAGAGTTCAGCTGGCATAACATTAACCAGAGCTAACCTGCTGCAATGTAAAGTAGGTAGGTTACTTAAAATTACATTTATCAATAAGTTGGGCCATAACAGTCTGACTTTGCAATCACACAAAGGTCCAAAAAGCTGGTTTGACAGGTCTCTGGAGTAGACAGTAAGCAGCAGCATGAGTGCAAAGGTAGATCAGATTGCTCAAATCCTTGTCCAGTTGTGTTTTGAAAATCTCCAAGTGTGGAGATCTTAGAAAAGCCTACGATGACATTTCTTCCTTAACAAAATCCCCATTCCCCTTTGGAGAGAACATATCGCCTTTGTTGGGCTCCTAAGAATAAAATCCTCCATATCCATACTGATTTACATACTGATTTACAGCCTCTTCTGTTTTTTGCTGGCTTTGCAAAAAAAAATGGCTTTCCCATTAACCCATGCTTGGGAGCATGACCCAGGGGACACAGATACAGTAACCTAACATCACCACCCACATGGACTTTGCAGGTCCTGCACACATTTACTTGGGTCAAAAGCTTTTTCTGCAGCTGATAATAGCAAGGCAAGAAACCTTGTTCCAGTTTTGGTTGCATAGCTAGATGATGGTGGATGGTACACGTCACTTAGCCATTCAGTTCCAGCTTTAATGCAGTCACCATGATAGCTAGCCAGTTAGGTGGTTTCACCTCTCAAGAATGCTCTGGGATTGCCAGATGGAGGTTCTAGTGAAAGGCAAAACACTGAGCCTTATTCTTCACTAACTTACCCCTTCATGTCATTCAAGAGAAAAACTGCTGAAGGTGTAAAGACAGCGCAGGCTGAGCAGAGAATCTGGTGCTGTAGGGCTGCCTAGGACCACTGAGGCACCCATGGGGAGCCAAAGTTCCCAGAAAGGCACGTGATATGTCCCAAGGCAAGTCAGGGCTGTGTCTGTCTCTGTTGATACATTGCATTGAAGCATTGCTTTGGAGGCCTGAGTTAGTGGGCAAAGCTGAGACTACATCCAGAGCACTGACAGACCCTGTAGCCACAAAGCTGCTTAAGCACTTGCTGTTTTCTCCATTAGGGCAGAAACTGCTCCCTGATTAACTGTTTACACCACAGCCTAGCAGGAATGTAGTCTGAGAACTTGCCGAGTATTATAACACTATAAGCTGCTCTCATTTCTGCCTGCCTTCACTTCCCCTCAACCCCTTCATTCTCCGGCTTACCCACCATCCATTCATTTTCTCTCATTGGTATTTTTCTCTCCTATGCCTCCTTTTTACTCTCTTTCTCTAAACCACTTCTCCTCCCCTCCCCCTGCCCTGCATTTTTCTGTCAGAGTTTTGGACTCTGAGTTCAGTTTTATTCTTCCCTGGAGAAATGACTTAATGCCTTGGCTCTAATGAGCAGTTTGTTAACTGTGAACCCTTACTGCTTAGTCTGTGTTGAGATGTGCATGCCAGAAATTGGGAGCCCCATTTTTCTTCTGTTTTACTTTTCTTCTCCCCCTTTCCCTTCTTTTCCCCAGTCTCTTTTAGCCATAGGATGGCTGAAGAGACCAAAGAGTCAGATGACTTGGTAAGACCTTTTGTATTAGATCACTGCTGTTCAGGCGCTCAAGAGAACAAGCTCAACAGCTCAGGGAGCACGGACTACAACAAGAATGAGCCTCCTGAGTATATATAAGGTTTCCCCTGTGCGGACATTTTCCCATTTATTTTGCGAGCAAATTAAGCTGCCCATGGATTACACATGCTCTGCAGTGTGGACACTACTCTGAGTTGCCATCTGTGAAGGTATGTGTCAGTTGAGACATGCTTTCCCAGAGCTTTGGTTGGCTAAAGCCAGTTGATTCACCAGCAACTTTCCAGTGTTCCCAGCTCTGATCAATTCCCCTCTACCTCATAAACACAGGATTTCTCTGAGTTTTAAAGGCCCTCAGGTACCCTAACTTGATCTGTTCTGTTCAACCACTTCCAGTAAACAGACATTTATGGTAATTTTAGAGGCCACCAGGGCCTCTTCTCTATTGAAAGTGAACCTTTGCTCCCAAACGTCTAGACTTTGACCTGCTCTCTCCCCAGCTTTCATGCTCAAACTCTGCTGTGCTTCCTAATATGGTGTTTGCCTCTGAAGTGCCTGGTCCAGCCCCTTTGGTCTTTTCTTACAGTCTCCAGCTGACAGATGAACACCCCACTTGTGAGACATGAGAAGATGCCAGTAGAGCAGTAGTCAGCTGAACTTCCTTGCACAAAGTAGTCACAAGGCCCCACCAGCAAAAGTGCACTGCAGCTCCCCATAAAACAAAGGTCAAGAATACAGAAAGAATCTTGGCTGCAGCTGGCAAAAGGTGACAGACTTTTGGAATCATTTTAGTGCCTGGAAAAGCTCAGGAACATGAAATTTTATGATGCAAAAGCCACTGTTGTTTCTAAAGATGCAGTTCACATGTCACCAAACTACAGAATTAGCCACATCTGAGAAGTATCTGCATGTCTCTTGGATGGCCTTTTCAATGTCACCTAGTGGATTCTGTCCTGTAGTGAAGGACATACTCCTGCCTACTTTCCTGGGATCAACTAGGACTTCATGCTTGTTGAAACTGCATGTGCACCACCCAGATGGCTTGACCACTGTGACAGTGAGATGCACCAGCATCTATCCACAAAATCTAGCTAGCCTTTGCTCATTGCTGTGTTCCATTCCATGGTTGCACCAAAGTACCTGACTCCTTGTCTACTCTGGGAGCCAGATGCAAGACCTTTGTTCTGGGTGTGTTCCCAAGAGCTGTACAGGACAGCAAACAGTATTTCTTCAGTGAAGAAATAGGCTGAGATCTCCATCTGGAAACACAATTTTTTTCCATGTCATTCCCATCCTCAATCCCAAGCAAGTCCATCACTAATAGAATGCATAACTGAAAATATAATCAACATGTTAGCCAAGCTGATCAACAGTGATCAGTTAGGGCTACAAAGTCCCTTGCACTCACACTTGGTTTTGCAAGTTTAACCAGGATACTGATCTCAGGAGACAGTCAACTCCTTTGTTCTAGTGATTCCATATCCGAGGGCTACTCCACCTCAGACTGCTGCTGCTGTGGCCTGGTGCTCTGTATCTCACTCTTTGGGGAAGTGGATATAGCGACTACTGTCCTCCTACAGACAGCTTATCAAAGATGACAACATTCTATGATCATGGATTAACGCATCATTTTCAAGAAGTGGAGGCAATTTCCAACACCATGAATCCCATTTTTCTTCTTTTTTTTTTTCTCTTATTTGTTTTTTTTTTTTTTCACTTTGGCAGGTCTCTAGTATCTCTGACATCAGCTTCTAATTGTTTGGACAATTCTTGGCTTTCATTTTCTACTCAGCAAAACATCAGAGGGTGACAAGCCATGCTGACAATCTACAATTTAACAGAGCTAAATATGGATCAGAGACTGACTAAGCATTCTTCTTTAGTTATTTTTACACCATTTCCCACCCATCCATTGTTTGGGAATAACAGCAATTAGTAGTTCATGTCCAACCCCCTAAATCACATGCAACTGCTTCAACTCATGGTAACAGATTGGCATTAATTTATCAGACCCCACTGCATCGGTAATGCCATGTAAAAGAAAATTTGATTTGACAGCTGCTTAAATTGAAATAGCACACACTAAGTGTATCTTATGCTGGTTGGACTAGTAGTCAGAACAAGTACATAGTGTTTTTGCAGATAACACAAATAAACATGTGCTTACTTTTCCCCGTGGAGCAATTATTCTTTTGCCACAGGAAATGTCTCCCTGTTTTTTATACTTTTTAATGGCATGGATTTTCTTCCTGTAGTACCTTAGGACTCAACAACCTCACATCTTGAAGTAAAATTCCACCTTGTAATGAAATCTTGCACTCAAACTGATGCAGGGGACTGTCCTAGCCATTCTCAGCTAGTAGTTTGAAGAATACTCCCACCTGCAGCTCCAGAAGTCAGACTCTGTGTTTCATCTGAGAGCTATCACGTTTTCAGTTTTACTTTGTTTTATTTTAAACTAAATATCATGATATTTTAAGTGTTCTAAAACATCTCTGAAAACACTTAATGTCCCCCAGATTTGTCTTGAATCTTAAATTTTGCTCTTGTACCTAAAAAAGAGATGTGTATTGTAGAGCGTGAGAGGTTACTGGGTGCCTTTTGGCAACGTTAGCAAAGTTTTATGGTCAGTTCAGCTAACACTGGTCTCCCATAAATAAAGAAGTGAAATTTTACACCTGTGGACTGGGGCCAAAACCGCCTTCTCCATTTGAACATGCTGATGCTCTGTTTTTGTTGGGGTGTGTGACATATAAGCCACTGGTCTCCAGCTCTGACCACACTGGTATAGGAAAGCCATACAGATATCTTCCTCAGAGATGTCTGTAGACAACTCGCTTTTGCATTTACTGTTATAGTCTCCTGGGACTCCAGCCTCTTTCATTAGCTCCTTCAGCTTTGCCAGTTGTTGAAAGTTTGCACTCTGTTTCTCCTGGACATTGCTCAGTGGCCATTTCTTATGTTCCTTTCTGAGATTCACAAGCACATCAGCCTTGACTACTTTCTCCGTGCCTTTTTCCACTGCAGGTGATTGTTGATCTGTTACACTCTGCACACACCTGTGATCTACAGTTGCTACTTCAAGTAAGTGAGCTAGTAGCAAACTTTCCTATGCACTACAGTGGTCCAAGCAATCTCCCTGTGGCTTCCTTGTCTCTTGAGGCAGGAGTACTGGTATTTTCCTGACCACCCTGAAATCTGTTATGATGTTGTACTGCTTTGATATCTCTCCCCACTCTTTTTTTACACTACAAAGAATCTATATTTGTATTTCTTTTCAGTTTTACTCCAGAAGCATGAACTCCCTCTTAAGATGCCTGGGGACCTGGCCATGCTCTTCTGCTGTTTCTCCCCAGGTCAAGATAATATACAGGACCTATTACCTTCCATACCATCCAAAATTCACAGCACTGTCTTAGTGAAACACCTGGAATACTAAATGAAGCCTAAATCACAGCCTGCAGAAATTTTGTCTCCTGAAAAGTGTTTCTGAACATGAACAAACATGTGCTTTGTATTTTGAAGGGATCTTGCCAGAATCCCGCTGGGGCATCTAGCATAGAAAATATTTGGCATCAGCTACATCCCCCAATATTTTTTTCCTTTCAGGTAATGGAAAACTCACATTTTTATGGTTTTGGTTCTTTTGAGGATCCAAAGTTCATCAGATATATTAATAATTTCACCAAAATGATTCTTAGCATGACTAGTGTATCCAAGAACTTCTCTAAGCCTCCATTTTAAGGCAAAATGAGTTTTACTGTTGTAGCAATTTTGCTGACAACTTTTTTATTGTCTTGAAGATGTTCTCAAACTGTACCTCACTCTCTTGCTCTTTCCCTCCTCCAATAAAGGCACCTTTCTAGGAAGACTGAAGGATTAGTCTTTAATCCAGTAAGGGCTGATCTTCCTATTTCTACTTTTCAAGACTATAAATTTGTACATTAAAAATCTAGCTCATATATATACTTTTCAGTGGAGGTAAAATCACTATATTTTTACCTTCACCTACATGCAGATTATCTTTTCTAGTTAGTGTCCAGCACAAAAGTCTCTTTTATTAGTTGGTGAGTCCACTCATCTTGAGTTTCAGCAAGAATAGCCATTGATCCTATGAAAAAGACATCTCTGTACTGCTACCATTATCTTCTCCTCTATACTGTGGGTACTTTGTTGGAATATGCAATGCTTAGCAAAGTGGTAGGAGCTGTCCTTTTGCATTTTTTCCTATTCCATCAGGAAAAGACTATCACAGTGTGTACTTTGATAGGTTTCATTTTGCTTGGCCCTGGCTGAATTCTGCACACCTTTCTGCTTCTGCTTTTTTTTTTTTTCTCCAGTGCAGTTGAAATCTCTGTCATCTTGCATGACTTTCCTCCCTTCCTCACCTACGGTATCATGCCAACCTCCAATATCAAGATCTGCATACACCTTTACAGTCTGAAAAATCAGCCTGTGCACAGTCCTCATTGAGGGCTTGATGGTCTGCACTCTACCATATGGCTTTCTTTCTCTGCCTAATTATGTTCCAGAAAAGATTCAGGCAAAGTATGACAACAACAGTAGTCACAAAAGACCTCTTTTATCCATAAACACTTTTGATGCATGTTAAATTTCTTGTAAATACTTCTGTGGCTTTTTTTCATCCTAAAAATTACTTTGCTTTGCAGGTTTGTTCTCAGTAGCCTACGCTTGTTCACTTAACAAGGGCATTTCCAGTTTCTAAATGGTTGACTGAACTTGTTATAACTAGGAAGGATAACAAAGCAATTTCAAGGCAGAGACGCAAATGCTTCTAGAAAACACTTTGGAACTAATTTCATGGCATGTCGATCTTCCCTGGACTTGGTAACTTATCTCCAGGGACCTCCAGACTGAGCTATGCGTAGCCCTTTGTTCTGTGTTCATTGCACTTCCCTATTTCCTGTCATTTTTTTGTAACTGAAATCTATTACAGTCTTAATTATATTAGCTACTGTTAAGCATATCAAACCATGGAACTTGTTTGGCTTTTTTTTTTTTTTTCCTTAATAATTTGGAAAATTTAATTTAGCTTTTAACATGTCAACATCAGCTACAGGATTACTAACTGTGATTCAGTAATTCAGATACAAGCTGCCACATAGCTATTGCTCATTTTGCCCAGCCTTGAAGAATAATGAGAAACTTGCTTCTTTCACATCATAGATTATTTGCAATCTGCTTGAACTTTATAGCGTATAATCATTGACCTCAACCATATCAGGCTGGATCTGCTTCATGACTACACCAAGACTTGAATGCTTTAAAGATGGTATAAAAACAACAAGAAAAAACTTCCACCAAAGCCAGGCATAATAGACTTTTTAAAATGGATTTGCATTATTTTTAACATGGTGAGCATTTACTTGTGTATCTGGAAATTACACATATACAAATATATGTGAATTAGCAAATAATCCTAATCACAACCTAAACTGAACTGAGCTCCTGCCTCAAGATTTTCTAATAGGATTTGTCACTGCTCTGCTTACTTCTCATTGTTTTTCAACCACCACCAGCTAGCAAAGTTATGAGTAAAGGTTTCTGATCTTACTTGCTCTCAGCCATCATTTGTATTGCAATGTCACTAGCTTTTACCCTCTTTTGCAGGGGAATATTCATGTCTGAGAAGATCTATGTAAAACTTTGTGGTACCTGAAAAAGCCAAAGTGATATTTGTGTCAAATGGAAAGGCTGACTCCCCTCTAGTTCCTCAGGTATTAAATTCCAACTTTTGAGCAGCAATAAAGACAGCTGAATTACATTTGATTGTCCCTTCCAGACTGCCCAATGTGCTGTAGGATGGCTAGAGCATTCCTGTCCTGTGTCTTGGTGGCTCAGAGCATCATCATCATGCAAGATGCTTACATCATGTGTGGCAGGAGCTGACAGATGTGAAACAAAGGAAGAAATATAACAAGACATCCTCTATACATGAGGGATTTTTCCAAGTTCCAAGAGACAATGTAGGAATTAAAAAAAGGTGAAAAAGATTGGTCATCTACCAAACCAGGATGACTTGGCTCTCAGTTTTTCCTACAAACTATGGGCTTGTAACTCCACTTGACCCTCTGTTTTCCCCAGTTCCATTCCACAGCCTGTGTCCTGTTCTTGGAACCATCTCTATCCTGTTTGCACAGCAGGGATGAGCACATGGGCACTGAGACATTGAGATGTGCCATTATCCCACAGGCACACCAAGGACTACCTCTAGACTAACTGCAGTGTTGAACAATGGCCTGGTCCCTGTGGCACCCTGTCACTGGAGACACAAGCAAGGATGATGGCAGAAGGCAAGAGGGGAGATAGTGAAGGGGAGCAGAAGGAAAAGGGGAAACCTCTGTCCCAGTTAAACTGCAACAGTGGAGGTATGGGGTCAGAAGCATGCCCAGAAAACATTGGATCTTCAGGAAATAAATCTGCCAATGTCTGAATAAACTCCTGTTTGGGAAGCAGAATTACTAATTTGGAGGCTAGCATGATTGTCAAACTTAAAAGAATTTTCACAGGGAAAAGCACATACCATATATAAAGTCACCAACCCTATATTATATTTCAAGCCCTTACTTCAGATCCCACACTTTCTTAATGAAATCTCTCTGCCTCTAATCTTATGTTTGGAAACTGTTGTTCCAGTTTAGCTGAAACAGTTGATCCATCCTCCTGAAGTCATCATTAGGTAGACATTTGGCATGGAAATCTTCCATCTGTACTGTTTGCTTTTGGCAGAGCATTTCATGGGGAAGTGCTTTAAAAGAGTATAGCTTTGGAAAGTGTGGAACATTGTTAATGGTGAGATGTGTCATGCCATGAGCCATTAAAAGTATTAAGGAGCTTCACAGGCCTTCATGGAATAATTTGCAAAGCAACAGGAGAATGATCCTGAAAGCACAAGTTTACTTGCTCAGGACTGTGAAGTGAACTAAGAAAAGAGCTTTGAATAGAATTGATGGGGCTGGTTTCCCAAGGGTTTTTTCCCAATGTATACCAACTTTTAAGACTAAAGATTCCTCATCTTATCTTCTTTATTATACTCTAAGTCACAATGACACAGACAGCTGTCCTTGCTGCTATGATTCCTGCATCTTGTATTTGCACATCTAGAAGAAAGACTTCTGCCCAATGTTGGAATTTCACACTGTAGTCGGGTGTCTTCAACCCCACCTACATTCACCAAATCTCCAGTTCTCTTTGGGACCCCATACAAATCCTCCTCCTACACAACCACTTTCCCTGCTATGCCTGCAGCTACAGGGCAGTCATAGCAGAATCCCTCCATTTGACTGCAAAGACTCGTGGTGAGACTCGTACAGTAACATGTCCTTCCCTAAACTATTCATTGGATCGGGGAAAGCAGAGATGGCAGCAGAGAAGACTTAGGAAGTATTATGCAAGGAAAGGGAAGAGGAGACAAGTTGTCCTTCACCAGCAAGTGGAGAAAAGTAGCTAACCACAGAGTAGTTTCCTCAAACAGGGCTTAAAAACAAAGAGTAGCTCTAGCAGGAGCTAAAAAGGAGAGTTTGCTAGTGCTGCCCTGGTGAGCAGAGGAGGTGAACCACAAGGGATAAGCAGTCACAGGGTTATAGAATTGGCTGTCCTAGTTTCCTTCACCTTAGTCTTTAGCAGAAAAAAGTGTCGCCAAAGAGTATAGAATCTGCAGCTTCTGTTGTGCAAGCTGAAAGTGTCCTGGGAGGTTATCTCATGCAGCTGGCTAGCGTGGTGCTTGGGGCTGAAGGCTGGGACAGGTGAGAGTTGCCTCACTAAAGAATGCTGGAAAGAATTTACTGTTTCTTTTCTTCCACTATTTCTGGCCTTCCTAGACTCTAAAATCACATCATTGAAAGGAATAAAAATCACGAAGCACCAAAAAATAAATCCAAACTGGTTTTCCAGTCACAAGCAGGTCAACACAAGCCAACTGGCATGGCCAGTGTGCAGCTCCCTGTAGCTCTAATTAGCTACTTCTCTTTCCCAGTTTGCTCAAGTGATTTAATCGGCCCCTCTGCAAAAGACAATTCAAAGAATGTCTTTCTCCACATAGTTATTTATAAAATGTCAACCCAAGCTTGATAGCTAATGAACCTCAACCTGCACTGAGTTCAGCAAGGGTGATTTCATCTCCCCTTGACCTTTTCTCCAGATCCATGCCCACTGGATGTCAGGAGTTTGTTTATACTACTTGTGCCTTTTCTCTCTGAAGCTGAAACTCTTCTAAAAGTGTCCAGGAGTATAGGAAAACACAAAAGGCATTTTTCTGGCCTGCAAAAAGTGCTAAGCTTAGCACAATGGTATCTAATAACATCAATGCCAGTGTGACTGGCAGCTGGCCAGGGTCCATACTGACTTCAGTGCTAAACACAGCAACACATTCTGAGGCCTCTTTCTCTGGCTAAGTCTGAAGACTTTTGCGTCACACCCAGCCCACATTGCGCTTGGCATGAATGAGTGGGGAGACACTGTGAGGTCTGGATGTAATGGGATCCCCATCTGCAAGTCTCTTTCTCCAGAGTGACCCCCTCCCCCTCCACTATTCTTCTTTCCTGCAGATTTAATTTTCTGTAAAATTCACACTTTCCATCTCAACAGCCAGGATATACAAACATAAGCTCAGCTTCCAACCTTGACCAAACTAGAAAGGAGATCTTCTGTTATTGTTGTCTTTGCAGAGGAAAGCTTCTCAGTCAGGAGGTGTCAGACCAGGGGGCACAGATATTACCATCTATGCACCACTGCCTCTGAAAACACAGTCTCTGAGATGGACTGGCTGCCTGAGCATGGCAAACAGGAGCAAGTAAGGGAAGCAGTCAGAAGGTGAGGGTGATCTTGTCCAGTTTCAGAAAGGCTAAGATCTTCTTTGCAGCAGCTCCCTAGCTTCGGACAGACCAACATTACCCCACTGTCCGAAGATCAGAGCCCACAGACCTGCAATGTCTTTGACATTCTCCCAGTTAAAGCATTTCCTGATCCTGGAGGACAGGAGGAGAAGTCTTCCTCTTCCATCCTCTGGATGCTTTCCAGTCAATGAAACGTTGCACCCCACATGCAATGTAGCGACAGTGGAAAAATACCACCAGTGTTTGGAAAGGAGCTAAATGGTCCTTCACTTTTTCCATGACCAATGGAGAAAAGATGTGCTGGAACTGCAAAACTTATGACCCAGTCCTTTCAGATGCACCAGTGAACAAAAGACATCCCTCCACATGCAAAGGGACATTTTCACTGTTTGTCTAGATGAGACTGCTCCATAAGCAGAAAAAACAGTGCTCTCCTCAAGACTGCTGAGGTGGTTTAGCAACCTAAGCAATGGTTTGAGGCAGTAAGACTTCAAGGAACCGCAGTTCTGAATCCCAGTAGAACCTATTAAGCAGTTTATCCTTGGACAGATAAAATGTCTATCATGTAGTTACTGCGCTCAGATCTTTTCAATGAGACCTCAGAGACTGAGCTCATTGCTGGGCTTAGCAGAAAGTAAAGACCTCATGATGCTAGTGGTAAGAGTAGAAGTTTTCCTCAGTGACTCTGGTTGAGTTTTTTTCCAGACTCCCCTCTGTGCAGTTGTGTCCTATCCTGCAGAGAGTTTTGGGGTTTTTTTTAATGGCAGCCCAGCCTACAGAATAGTTTCATAGTTCCATGTGTATGCTGTGCTATCTGCAACAGTCTGCAGAGAGGAACCCACTCCAGAAATATACAATATACTTATAATCAGATCAAACTGAGAAGGTGGTGTTTTAAGGTTCAGAAAGCTCAAAGAGAAAGGTTTTCTGGAAAAAAAAATTCCTTTCATTACAGATCAAAGAAGCAGAGTGGGAGGAAGTTTCCTGCTGAAAAATATACTTCTGTCAAAAACATCTCTGTCTAGAAATAATCTCCATTTGAAGATATATTTTTTATGTGCAACTTCCCAGATTAATTTAGTAAGGGTCATTTTAGATGTCTTTCTTGGTTTGTTTCCTGTTGTTATGCAGTGTTCAGGTATTAGATAATTAGGCTGTCATTGCCTCCTTTCTTTTTCTTTCCTAGTTTTCTCTCTTCCCTCCCCATCCTTTCTGCACCAGAAAGAATTTTTAATAATTCATAAGCTCGAGGAAGTAGAAGATGAGCACTTTTAAATATTTATTTGTTGTCTTGGAAGACAAAAAGTGAGAAAGAACTGCATATATTATATTACTTTTTGCTTTTGCCTTAGTTAAATCCAAAATCACCAGAAAGATTACTCTGGTGCTTTCTTGCATTTTTCATGTATGTATATTACTCATTTTCCCATATTTTTTCTCTCTCTTTTTTACAGAGGGATACAGCAGAGAAAAGAAGCAAGGAGGGGGAAAAAAAAAAAAAAAAGTGTTTCTCTTTAGGAATCAAATTTAAATGAAAACTCCAACATGAAGTGAAATATAGTAACTCATTTTATTTTGATTAGAATTTTCTCCAGAAGTTGTATGAGAACTCTGAATAATTTTTTTAACAGCTCTTCTCTATATAAAGTGGCTTTTTGAGCTAAAGTTTCAAAGAAGTACAGCTGGCAACAGGCAGTCTCCAGGACACATTTCACCCATACATCTACAGGAGGAACATATTTTATCTGTGCAATTACCAGACATATAAATCTACCATGGGACCTACTATAAGTCACAGCATAGACATTAATTTGTGTCAATCAGTAACAAGTAACTGTTTAAAGTACAACAGGAATTTACTTCAAACAGGAGACACAGTGTGAGGAAGAAGTGATTTTATTCAAGGAGAAATGTTGGATTTGCCATCATCAGATTTTCTGAGTGCAAACAGAATGGCAAGATTGCAGCTCCTCACATTTAAGGGTTTGTAATAAAGGCTGAAACATTCTCTATAGGAAGGAGATGAAATACTATCAGTGGGTCTTTAATAAGGTTGCTCTGGAAAAGAACAGATGGTTTTACACAACTGGACTTGCAGCAAAGCTCGGCAAAAGCTGAAAATAAATTTGGCTAGAATTTGTGTAACTTTCCAAATTAATTCACTGTGGCAATGCTTATGCTCATTCTTCATTCATTTCCCATGAACATCAGTGCGATCAAATTTTACCCACACAGATTCTTGCAGAAGGCACATTTTCAGCTTGCTTCCTCACATCCTCAGCAATGATGTATTTTAAAGTCTCTCCCAGAGTTTACACTCTGATATGAAACTGGTCTTGGCTTAAGAAACACATGCAAAGGCTTCCAAAGCCCCTTACTAGAGCTCTGGTGTTGCAGCTTTTCAGCTTATAGGATCTTAAGCTACCTTTTGAAATAAGGATCCACTCCAATTTTTACACTCTGTGCCTGTAATGAAAATGAAAACAGAAAATGAAAACAAGACGGGCACTCATCTGCTAAATTTCACATGAAGCGATGTTTGCTAGAGAATGATGCTTTAGGTATCTGGCTCACCAAGAAGGGTTTTTTTGTTGGTTTGGGCTTTTTTTTTCTAATGCTGTTCAACAGACTAATCTGAGTTGTCTGTTGTCTTTTGCCAAGCTGCAGCAGCTTGACGAGGGTATGCTAATTAGCACAGCACACAGAGATGTATATTACAAACACTGAAACCAGGCATAGCTAATTAACATTCTTTCAAGTCTGAAATAATCCATAAGAATACATCCCCTTAGAAAGAGCGGGGAAAAAAGAGAACAGAGTAATTTTGAATGAGGTGTGCCTTGCAAAGAGGCTGCAGTTGGTGAAGAAATGACCGAGAGATGGAGCAAGACACAGGGATAAGTCATCAACAAAGCTCTCATTTGTAACTTTATGAGCAATATCTCATCTGCATGATCTAACCTGACCAGTCCTCAGGGTGAATAACCTTTCTTTATATATATAACAGAGGCTAGGAGGTTTTTCTGACCTTTGAATCAGAGACATCAGCCACCTTTTTTCACTCCAGAACTACAGAATAAAGCTGTTCCAGCAAATTTGCTGGTTTTGATGGAGAAGGAAGGGGGGGGAGAGAGACAGAGAAGAGCAGATGTTAACATTTCCATCGTGAGAGTTTCTCTTGTACTGTCAGCCATGCATTAAGGATGAGGCACTAGTGAGTAGCAGAGCAGACCTGCTGCCAGTGCTCCTAGACCCCGAGGGAAAAGACCAACAAAGTGCCTGCTGGTATTTCCTCATCCTATGTGGAGTAAGAAATGGAGAGTGAGACTGGAACCTTCTGAGAAGACACTGCTACATCCTCCCAGAATGAACCACTGGTGTCACTCCAAGGGTTATGCAGACTTTCTGACACAATGAAAGCCATGTGACCAAAAAAAAGATCACAGAATTAACTGGCTGAAATGCCGAGTCTGACCCCGAGGGTACTTTTGAACTGTTACTGGCACACCTGCCAGTGACAGCTTTGTACCCCAGAGTGCTGTCCTGAGCTAAACTTCTCTTGCTTTTGCCCTCTCTTTAGCCTTCCCTTTAGCTGGATGATGGTGGTTGGTCAAACATCCCACCACCACCACCACCTGGAGGAGAAAAGACAGACAGATTGTTCTTCCACCCACGCTCTGGAGACATGTAGCCTGGCCTCTGCAATATCACAACATGCCAGAACTGTGTCACACGTAATATATGAACACACTGCAATTTGACATGCTGTGGTTGAGCTGGACTTTCTAAATGTCACACTGGTTTGACACTGGGACCAGGTTCACAGGCCCGAGGTCAGCTGCAGGGAGTGGTTACATCACTGAACTTCTGTGGTCCCCCACTGCAGGGAAATCTCTTAAGCATATCACTGGCTCTGATACATTCAGGTCCCATCTAAACTGCCCCAAATTTATGCTGGAGCTAGTCCTACTGAAACAATGATCCTTCTCAGTCCACACAGCCCCCAGTGCTGCTCTTCTTGCTTTTTCTCCTGAGCGGTGCAGCGTGGAGCCCTGATTCAGATCGATGCTGCTCCCACAGTTGAACAGCAGCATATCCAGACCCCCTTGCAGGCCAGAAGATATTTGCTTCTACTGCTTTCCATCTTTTCCTTATCCACAGCGTAAAGCACCAGCTGTCCTATAAGGGTTAACATCAGTGTGATAATCTGTGCTTTCACTTCAACCAGCCTCCCACATGGTTCTGTTGCAACCAAAGATGCTAAACACTTCATTAGTGAGGAAGTCATTCAGTTATGTATCTTGGATCTCAAAAGAAAACCCCACATTCAGGCAGCCTTTCTAAATGAAAAAGACCCCAGTTCTGCCAAAATCTTTATTTTCCTACAGTATGCCTGCATTTTCACTTCTGGTGGGAGGTGCCAGAGGGTAAAGAAGGGTGAAAATCAAGGCACTTACACTCAAAGCAGCAAGAGCAAAAGCCTCCTTGCATCACCTTTGCCAAGACACTTCATCTCCTGCTTGATGCATCTGCAAGTCTCAAAAGGATTTTTTAGCTCCCACCAGCATGTGGCTCAGAAACAGAGAATGACAGAGCAGCTTTGTGCCCTTGCTAGTGCCTTCAGTATGGGACTACACACCTCAGCCTATTTCACACAGACCTGTGAGACCCCCCTCCTGCAACCGCAACTTCCAGCCACTGCAAATTTAGGGCAGATTTCAAACCATAATCTGGGGGTGAAAAGACATACATTCCAGTAAACATTCCAGATCTCATAGAGCTGAGTTCACTGGAAAAAAATCTTGGATCAAGTCAGCATTAAAGGGATCACTTTAAAAAGAAGTAAAATACAGGCTTAGTATCAGGAAATATTTGCTAGCAGGGAGCTTTGTTCAAATGTGCAGCTTTCTCCCAAAGGAAGAGATGTGGCTTCCATGACTGCAGTCAGTTAAAACTAGACCTGACAAAGCCCTGAAGAATATTTTGCTTGTACTGGCTGGAGGGATGTATTAGATGGGATAAGAAGTCTTTTTTCCACTTCTAAATTTCAATTATTCTTCTTCAACCTTCTTTTTTCTGTATGCTCGCTCCCCTCAGCTGGGTATTGCAGGAATGAATTTCGGCTGAACGAACACAGAAGAGTGGAAGAGGCTCAGAGCTCAGTCTGAATTTCTGTGTGAGCCTGAGTCCAGGAAGAAAATGGCTTCCCATGGGTAGATAATTAATTTCTAATTTAATTATCAGCCTGATATCAAACATTTAAATGCAACAACTATCTGTGCATGCTGCTGCCTTCTATTTTCAGGTGCTATATGCTTTAAAACTGCAGCTCTAATGCTGTTAGCAGATGGATGTGTGTTATTGCAGTATAGGGAACTGGAAATTCTCCATATACCAAGCTATAAATATTTCTTTGACATTTATTATCCTCACTTGAGTTCAGGTGCTAAAATACTTGGACTGAAGTCATGTTTGTAGCAGAAAAAGTCAGTCTTGGATCTTACCTTGTTGCTGGCTAAATTATTAAGAACAGACAAAGACAGCAGGGAAAGGGAGTCCCTTACTTAGTAGAGGTCATGCAACCTTTGAATCAAATTAGCTGAAGTTTTGACTCATATAATGATATCAGTTCTCAAACACTTCTGCTCAGACAATATGATAGATCACTTCACCAGGACTTTTCTTATTCTCTCTCCCCCCGCCTCCTCTTTCTTGTCCCTCTTAGTGTGTATGCTGTGGGATTGCATTTGCGGTCATGAATCTGAATCCCAGTTTTGCCAGCTGCATTGGATTGTAAACTCCAAGTCATATGAATCTCAATTTTGATTGCCCTAAGGGAAGTGTTGGATTATGTAAACCAGGAGATAATAGCCCTTATAAAATCCCCACAATAAAACAAAATCAAGGTGTATGTGTCATGGTGGATTAACAGACTTGACTTTTCTTTTTTTTTTCTCTTCCTATTTCAGACTCCTGCTTGCAGTTCACTGAAACATGTTCCACAGGGGGAAGGGCAGCATACTGTCAATTTTGAATCATACAAAAAAATGTGTGATAATCTTTAAGATGGCAAGTCAGCTCCCTGTGGTGAAGATTAAACTGAAGAGAAATGGTGAATTGTCTGTGTGACAGTACTCAGCAACTGCTTGTGTAAAAGCAGCTATTTGAAACAGCATGGGAACGCACTGCAGCCAAATCAAGTGGCCTAACTTGGCATTTGTCTAGGACAAAATAATGACCATCTTTGCCCTTCTAAAAATATGGAGGAACTTCTGTAAACTAAACCTAAAATTTATTTCTAACAACCAGAAGTCTCACCCAAATATACACCTTGAGCATGAGATCACTCAGCTATCCACTGTGGCAGAGGTGTATGGTCAGCTCAGAGAGTCCCGACTGTCCATCCATTCCCAACATACGCCCCCAAACACATGGTGCATGTATGGATGTCTGGGAACTTACTTTCTGCTGAGATTATTTTTTTTTTTTTATTGTAGAAGAACAGGGAAAAATCTCTGCAAAACTAGAAAGCTACACATTGAAGGAAATCCTTGATTTTTTTTTGATAAACCAGGATGCCCCATTTCATTTGGAGCAATTGGTAGTTAGGCTTTGTAATACTGCAATCCCCAGACAATTAAGAGTATGGAGGATCTAAATCACCAGTCTTTGCCATGACCTAAATTACCCCTTGTGGACTGTATCTCCTCCCACTGTTACCCTGCTATCACAAGGAGGAGGTACTATCTACAGGAGGATCATGATGCATTATATAAGGTCAGCAGTGGATGGGATTTTCAGCTCTCTTTTTATATGAAGCAGGCAGGTCAAATGTTAGCCATAGGGAGGGTATACCAAGCAGCTTAAAGAGCTGGGGTTGTGGTCCCCCAAAATCTTGTGCCTGATCTACAGGTGCCCTCGCAGCTTCAGGTCTAGGTGGCAACTCTGGCATCTTGCTCTGAGGACACTCTGTAGGTACAAGTCTGCCACTCCTGGGCCGCTCCATGCCCAGCACTGAGGAGGTGCAGCTCCACAGCAGCCCACCAGCAGGTCAGTGTTAATCCAAAAGTAAAGGAAACATTTTGATTCGTTGAAAAGGGAAAATTATCCGAACTTTTTGTCTCCCATAAAATTTCAGCATCTCAGCCTTTATGGGGATATTTCTCCCCCTTTTGAGGCTGAAAACCAGATGTCAGTATTCACAGAAGCAGATTTGTCTGTTTGTTCTCCAGGTTACTTTCAATATACTTCTGCCAAATAGAGTCATCTGGACACTACTTTGCTGACAGCATGGTTCAGGCAGTGGCCCACAGGCTGCATTTGGACTATCAGAGACAAGACAAAGAATGGGGCCACTGGAATAACAAAGTCTGAAGAACTAAATAACCCTTCCTCCTACTCCTCTCCAACACAGAAAGCCCAGCTGCTGGTGATGGCGCTACCAAATTTGGTCCTCCACGGTGGCATGGTTGTGCTGCAGGAGTGGGATGGGGTCATGCTGGGATAGGTGGAACACAGTCAAGGTAATGGGTCCCTAAAAGACAGATTCAGATGTCAGTGTTGTTAAAGTCAGACCACACTGACCAATCTGATTCAAAGTACAAAACTGATTCAGAGGTGAGCTGATACTAGTATTTCTACCACGAGAAGGTTGTTGAATCTAGCAAACAAAGGCAAAATTAGATCAAGACAAAAAAAAAAAAAAAAAAAAAAGAAATGCCATGCCTGTTTAAAACCCTGCAAGTAATTAACTTTTGCAGGAAAACTACTATAGGATGGTGATAAATTCTTCATCACTTCAGTCTTAAAATCAAGGTTAATTTTAAAAAAAAAAAATTTTTTAATAGGATACACTATGGTTCAGCTGCAAGTTGTTGAAGTTTAGGCAGGATTTACTTGGTGACATTATTTAGCATGTGCAATGTGGGAGGCCAAGCCAGACCAGATGATCATTAAAGTCCTTTCTGGCTTTACAATCTATGAAATTACTAACCTGAGAACTGAGCTCTTGAGCTTGACCACATTGCTAGTGGTTGAAATAACTTCTCAAGATGTGGACAGGCTCCCTACAAGCAGTAAACGTCTTGCTCTACAGGGTTCAGATTAAGTGATGGCATCTACCCATAAGGAATGCACATTGCATTTGCTGCACCTTTACTGGTGCTGAGGAGGTAAGGCACTTTTGTTGGATAAAACAGTGTCTTCACATACTCATGAATTATTTAGGGCAGCTCACACGTCTGCATTTACACCAAGATGTCCACCTCCAGGACTAGTTAAGTAACTTCTATTCCCAGATTCCTGATGGCCATCTTATCTTTAATAAAGGCTGAAATCTGTCTTGTGGTCAAATCACTTGAAAACAGGGACACTCTTGGAAAGGGATGGAAACAGTCATAACCTCTGGATCCTTCCTACTAAAACTGCATCATGAAACTTCAGAGAACTATTCACTGTCCATTCTTATCTTTCTTTTCAAGTGCCCAGTTCCTAGTCTGAACTCATAGCAATCTTCCTGAGAGACTTCTCCTATAAGAATCCCTTATTCTCTCAACCTCAGTTCAAGTCTTTCCAATATATGCTCCCATCCACCTTGGTCCTGACTAGTCATCTCCAAATTCCCCTATAACATTCTTGCTCCTGACCCCATTCCCACATCAGAGCAGCACATGGTGGGCAGGAGGGAGACAACATTTTCTAGACGACCATCAAAAACCCAGAAAAGTTTATTCCAAACACAGGTCCTAAACTGCCTCTGTGACTGGGAAGTTGCTTCGAATTTACAAGTAGTTTTAGCTCTATCCTCAACACAGACCATTGAAGGTACATCAATCTTGGTCCACTTTAATAGTGTCTGCTGCTGTCCTAACAATAAAGTGGTTTATTTCTTCGAACATTCGCCCAAATTTTAGAAAGGCTTAAAGGTTAAATAATCCTAAAGCAGAAGGAGTTTAGGACCAGGGTTATATGAATAGTTGAAGATTGACACAAAATGATTTTACTGATCCAACACATTTCTTCTGAACTCTCTCAGTGTCTTCATTATTCCCACAGTTGTCTCCAGCACCGTGTGGCCAACTGTTAACTACATCTACTGACTGAACAAGAACTCCTTGCAGTTCACAGAAGGGTCAGCTGAAGGAAGGAAGTGGGCAGTGATTTGGTCAACAAAGGCTCCAGTTTATTAACTGCTGCAGGTGGCCAAAAGGATAGCAGACAGAAAAGCACTTTATCGTGCAAGTAGTAAGGACATTTTCACTTTATTTACATAAAAATTGCATTGTCAAAACAGGAACACAGCCTGAAGTCTACTGTGATTATACATCACGTACAAGGACTGGTAGAAAGAAAAGGTAAGAAGAAACAGAAATAAAATGAAGGAGACAAAGAATCATATGCTTTCCTATTTCTGACCTCTGTAAATATGACCTCTCTTTTTGAGCCAACCATATCAAAGACATGGGAACTCTTATGGAGAGCATCCTTTGGAAACCTGTGGTCTGTTTTCTGATAATAATGCTGTCCAACTGTATTGAGGCCGTTTCTTTCTGAACATATTGAGCTGACTCAGTAAAGGGCAAGGCTTTAAAAATCCCTCCTACAGGGAGATCTGCATCCACACAGCCTATCTACAGCTATAGGGAAATACTGGGGGAAAGTATCTGAGAACCATGTGCACAATCCAAATGATTCAGCACTGACCTTCTAGTGTAGTGTTTATTAGCTCTTAACTATTAGCATTTGCTCAGTGTGCTTCATTGGGTGAGACTGACATAATCCACCAGTATGGTGTGGCATCTGGATGATGTTATCACACATACTCTTGCATGCACAATCACATTCATGCGCATACTCATGTATGCACACAGGCGCACATACATAGAGATATATGAGCACAGTGCAAAATGGGCAACTGGAGGCTTTTATTTTCCTAATGTTGTAGGTGACAAACCAGACAGGATGAATGGAGTCAATGCCTTTCTTTCCTCCGTTGTTGGAAAGGGCAATTTACTTCCAGCACTGTTAACGTATTTGAAAATCCACAGACAGGTACAGGAGCACCCAGTTTTTGTGAAGCTAGAGGGTAACAACAATATCATGTGCTTTCTGAACGGGCTTCACAGGCACCAACCCATGACTTCTGACATTGAGATGGGAGAAGCCCATTATGCTCATCTTTATTCAGCAGTGAACAGGCAGGCTGTTACTGTAGTTAACAGGTTACTGCTGGCTGTGACCATACATCTCTAGATATAGCCCTTTGTCCCTTAGGATAGGTCATCATAAACTGAGATTATAGCCTACTATATTGTCTTTCCACTTCTCTCAACTTAGAAAATGAAGGCCACAGGGGGATAGCACAGGCAGAGCTGGAAAGGACACCTACACTAAGTGTTGCTCTGCTCTTGCTATTACATGTTTCTTCTCCCTGTTTTAATGAACTGTGCTGAACCTGAGACACTGCTGGAATTGCTGGAACAGACTTCTGCCCTGCTGGTGGGGGCTGTTCAGATTCATTTGACTTTTTTTGAAATGTGGCAAAAAAAAAAAAAAAAAAAAAAAAAAGGTTCAACTATTTCCCAGGAAATTGATTAAGGCAGAAAAATGCATTTTTGTCCTTAGTAGAAATTTATGGCAGGCCTTTCACCAAGAAGTTGGTGCTTCAGTGTTTAGGATCAGCAGTGGTGGGAGCTCTGGTGGAGGGGTAGATACAGGTCTGAGGGGAGCATTGTGGGGAAAGGCTGACAGAGGAGACTAGAAATAGAAGGGGAGGCAAGGACTGAAGGAAGCAGCTGGTGACTGTCTGGAAACTGAGATGAGGAGGTGGAGATGAGGAGCTGAAGTGTAGGGGGAGATGGGAACGGGACAAGGGCAAGCTGGAGGGTCACGGACAAGCTGGAAGGGGAAAAGAAAATAAGCATCTGCAATCATTTGATCCAGTGCTTTGATGCCAGGAAAGCAGTCACTGCTGCGGAGACACGGGCACTGCTGCACAGTACACGTTGCATGCTGCACGGAGTCCTGGGTCCTGCCAACCTCCAGGCTGTTTCTGTATAAGGCTGGATGGCCATCGCTCCACCACAGCCCTGGAGATGGGAAACACAGCCGAGGTTAGGAGGGGGTGACTGGCAGGGCAGTGGGACCCTGAGCATTCTGAGAAGGGGGACACCACCAACTTTCTCAAGTGAGGTCCAGCCAGGATTTCTGGGTCATCTCCTGTTAGCAAATTGCTGCAGACCTCCTGGGCAAAATGTTTGCCTCCTTGTCCTCTAGCACATAAACAAAAATTACTCCCTTCTACTACAGTCAGTTGTGCTGTGAGGCAGGGACAACTCTGGAGATGTGACCTTGCAGAGGAGAAACCACCACCACTGACTCCAGCATGTGTCAATACTGCCAAACCATTTTCAGTGATGTGAAAATCCTGAGAAATCTAAATGTTTCATTCAAACACTTTGAAAAGGAGGAATTTTGATTTTTCCATGTGGATTTTACATCTCCTATAGAGACTCATTTCAGTTTGAATCCAAATTATTAATATGTCACAAGAAAAACAAAACTCAGAATGAAACTACTTTGTTTGAACCTTGTTATTTTTTTACATTTTTGAGACCTTCCTTTGAGCAAAGAAATCAGCCCTCCTGATGGTCCATGTGGGAGCAGTTATTGCTTCTTACGAAGGAATTCCCAGGTTTTCAGTTTGCTGTTTCAAAAACCAAGGATATTCACACAAGACTACATTAAAAGATCATTAGGGCTGTAAAATCAAATACTAAAAGGTAGGAGAGACAAAAATTAAGATAGCCATGAAATTTGAGTTTAGTCTTCTTATGTGTGTACACTATAATGATTAATCATAAACACAACCATTTTTCTCCAGGTTCTCCATGCAATTTGCAGATGGATGGTGATTTGGCGATGAAAGGGAGTTGCATAATGAAAAAATCTGTTACCCGCTTGACCTTGCACAACTGCTGAAGAAGACAGACCCTGAAAAATAAATATGACACTAGGGGAAAAAAGATAGAGGATGAGAGAGGGAGGGAAGATCATGCTATGTCTTAGACAACTGAATACTGTCCTAACTGGAGTCCAGCCTTGATTTTGCCTCAGAAATCACAGAATCACAGAATGGTTTGTGTTGGAAGGGACGTCTCAAGGTCATCTAGTTCAACCCGCCTCCAGGGAGCAGGGACATCTGCAACTAGAGCAGGTTGCTCAGAGCCCTGACCAACCTCACCTGGAATAGTTCCAGGGATGGGCCATCTACCACCTTTCTGGGCAACCTGGGCCAGGCTTTCACAACCCTCAGTATAAAAAAATGTCTTCCTTCTCTCTAGTCTAAATCTCCCTCTTTTTGTTTAAAAGCATCACCCCTTGTCTCATCACAAGCCCTGTTAAAAAGTCTGTCCCCATCTTTCTGACAGGCCCCTTTAAGTACTGAAAGGCCACAGTAAGGTCTCTCTAGACCATGGCACTAAGCACCACATCCAATCTTTCCTTAAACGCCTCCAGATCTTGAGCAATGCCTTTCAGATCACTCCAGCTGTGTTTTTTGGGGGGGGGTGGTTAGCAATTGTGTGTTCCTCCCTCCGTGCACAAAAGATGAGAGGCAAAGCATGGTCTACAGAGCTGAGCACTGTGCTTTGAAGATGAGAGTGTGCCATGAAAGGGGCCGTGAAGTCTTTGCATTCATGTGTTCATGGAGCATGTTGCATAAAAAGCTCTGCCTTCAGACAGTGGGCTGAAGAGTGATCAGTAATACAGAGCCAGGGACCACACACTGAACAATGAGGATTAAACCAAAACACTGAAAAACTTGTCAGTAACTGAACACCATGCTCCGGGTGGGGGACATTTTTGGAGAGAAGGTGATGTGATCTCATAATAAAATATTGCAGCATATGCATATTATAGTTGTCACCTTAACTGGGGTGTTTTCTAACTTTTGGTGCCAGACTTTGCAATTTTAATATTTTTATAATCAATTCAGCTTAAAGCAGTGAATCAATGTAACTCATTTCTAAACATATTAAGAATGTCCTCATGTTCAGCTGAACCAGTGACAAATCATATGCGTTCATGTATGGAGAGATCTTTGGATTAAATTCCTTATGGCCATGTGCTTTAGTGAACTGCAAAATAGTCACACAAGGGTTTATAATAGTTTCAATTCATTATTGTTTTAAACCAGTTTACTCATAGCTGATGCAAATTTCTCACAAACATGTCCCCCAGGAGACTTTGTGGGAGATTTCGAAAGGCACAAATAGTAGTTCAAGGATTTAACTCTGTGTGAACCAGCAGCACAAAGGTTTCATATATAGGCTGACCTTTTCTTGCTTCCTCTGCTCACAGCAGACCCATTTGTAATTGCTCAGCTGTTCCTGGACTATTGCAGATCTACTTGTTTCATCACATTATCTTCAGGAGGAAAGAATTTGGGGGGCCATTTATTAACATAAAATTGCCTTTACAGTAGAAAAACTTCACCTTAGACACATTCCTCAAACATGAAGGAATCCCTACCATCATGAACCCATTTTAGCTGTCTCTTCTCTAATTGCTGTTCTGTATATCTTTCTTTTCCTCTTTCATTTCCCTAATGTTCTCTTTGTTTTTAATCGGTGATGCCAGCCCAACCATCTGGAAAGAGAAAGAGGAGAGTTTACAGAGAAACAAACTTTGGGTGCTTCTTTCTGTTCAGCCTTCAGAAAGTCACCATGATTTAAAAAAAAAAAAAAAGAAAAAAAAGTGTGCTGTTAGTATCCCTTATCAGCAGTTAGTGCTTTTCATTCAGTGCCTTTCACTCTAAGACCTGACAGCCCTTCAGTCAATACCCTCAGGTCGAAAATGGGCATCTGAGGCAGAGAAGGCCAGTGCAGGCTAGGCTAGTGGCAGAGGCAGAAATAAGCTCAGGTCACCTGGCTTCCAGATCTCTGCTCCCAGCTATGTAGCAGGCAGCAGTGGGTCCCTCAGCTCATAGCTTTAGAAATTAATTTCCTATTCTTTCTGGAATTATTTACTTCCCAGTTTGGGCATGTGTACAGTGCATGGCCGAGTGTGTGTGTACACAGACACACACACACACTCCTTTGTCAGTGTTTAATGATCTCAAAAGTATTTTTGAGTGATCACTGAGTGCTGCTAGGATTACCAGATATTGCCTGTGATACGGTGTTTCTTATATCCTGGTTTCAAGTCCCATGTTCCTTATTGACCAGGACACTGCTGCTCCTGTGTTTTCCCACCTCCATCCAGATGGGAATTCATTTATCTACCATGAATACCCATAAAGCCTCTTCTGCTCGTCTCTCACCACTGCTCAAGGCTGAGACTACACCACTGGGATGGTGCCAGTGCCCAGATGCCTGCTGGTCCTTCTGGGGTGCTAGCAGTGGTTGGTACTCTTGTTCTGATGGGTTCAGGGGGAGGCTGCTCCATACTAATATCCATTTACCCTTGGGCATAAGTGGAAGTGAACCCGCATCTCCCAATTGCCCCTAAACGCCAGTCTGAGCATAGGGAGTGGACAGGGCAGAGCACTTTGGCTGAGGAAAATGTGCTGTATTCACACTTCTTCATGTAAAAGATGCCAAATTTAAGTAGGACTGAGGGACTAGCATGACATTGCGAAGGCTTTTGGTGGGATGAGCTCAAGGGTTTGCTTGGGTAGTATACAGGTCTCATGTGGCTTCTTCTCAGGTATTTTTATGGTGTAGTGGTTTGCAAGGAAGAAGGATACATCCATGAAAATATTCACAGACAATCCTCTCCAAGAAGTAAAACCAGGGCTTGTAATCACAAAATTATGGTGCTCTTCAAAGACAACAATATTCTCTGCAGCTAGGAAAAAAGCTGTTGTGCTGTGGACAGTATACTCGGTATCCAGACATAAGGATGAAATTTGCTAATGACAGGGAAATGGCTCTCCTGAGTCCACAGTCCCCCTTTCATATTACACCATGGGGGATGATTTATTTTCAATACATGACAGGTCCCACAAAGGGAATTATGCTATTAACTTCTGAACCAAAATTAATATAATCATATAAATAAAATGCATTGTTTCCTGTCTGCACAGTGCATAAAGCTAGCAATTAAATGTCTCACTCATCTTCTATTTTATATTTAACAGATCCTGCAACCCTAGCCCCTTTCTTCTTCCATCTCCAGAACTCTTTATAACCATCTCTGCACGCAGCGGTCACACAGATTCAACAGATCACTTTAGAATCTTATGTAACTAAATGTATGGAGCTCTTGCATAGTGTTAGTGTAATCAGTGAGGAATCAAGGCAAATTAAACAAATAAAAGTTATTTTTCAACCTTTTCAATTGGTTCCTGACTTAGTTAAGCTGATGTAACTTTTGAGTGTAGAGGTGGTCCACATACCAGCATTTCACTTGTTCTAGACCAGAAGAGCAGAGCATTCTTTTTCAGTCTCCCAATCAGACTTGTCTGCAGATATATAAAGATCTTCCAGAGTCTTTGTTCTTATTACAGAGTCTTTGTTCTTATTACAGAGTAATTTATAAAATCAAAACCAAGTAATCACTCAAAAAGTAAGTTTAATATATCCAAACTAGCTTCTTGAGAAAGATGAGTGTTCAAAACTCGTACTTCCCACATTGAATGAGAACACTCCTCAGTTCTTTTTCTCTCACACTGAATATATTTCTCTAAAGAAAAGTCTATGCTCATTGCATGTAACCTGGATGTACAATGTATTTGGAATATTTCTATTTTCTGTTTACATCTTTTCTGTTATATTCTGGAACAAAGCATAGACTCATATACTATGTTTATAAATATCTGAGGGCTGAGTGTCAGGAGGAAAGGGGCAGCCTCTTCTCACTCGTGCCCAGTGATAGGACAAGGGGGAATGGATGTAAGCTGGAGCACAAGAGGTTCCATCTTAACATGAGGAGGAACTTCTTTACT
>JANHGN010010958.1:0-20459 GCA_024605025.1 Megaceryle maxima
TACCAAATCTAAATCCAGATCAAGACAGTGACAAATGTTTTACCACCAAAAAACCCAATCGAACACAAGCTACAGCTCATACCTTAGGCCCAGAAAAAGTTTTCAACCTTTTTCAAAAACTAGAATTAGATGCAACAGAACCAGTCCTAGTTATTAATCCCCCTCTGCCCCAAATAAGACCTATTTTATAAAAATACTTGATTTTTTATTTTGATCCTTTCACAGACCTACGTTTGAAAGCATTGTCTACTAAGATTACAGTTCATGAATACCCACAGGAGATGTGCAGCTGAACACACCTTCCTCATAGGTAATGTATATTGGTTAGTTTCAACAGAAAATATAATGCATGCTTTTAAAAGCAGATTATAGTTATGGACAATATTATCAAACTAATTCTTAGTAATAATAAAGAAGTTGTTTATCTGGCTAAGCTAATTTTTAGCAGTCTTTAACCACAGAAAAAAAAAGGGAATATATTTTCTACTTTGTGAATCTGCAGTTAAATAGCAAATAAATCTACAAATGGCCTCAAATTGCTGTACTTTTAAAATGAGAACCGATGTACAGCAAAGATATGGGCCCTGTATACCAGCTGTTTGGACATATCTTTTATTAAGAAATTCCACTATTTTTAGTCTGACAATTTATACTAGGCTGCTGATTTGCAAAACGGCTTAAGAGGGTACAGGGATTTAGCTGTGTGCATAGGTAAATTTCATGGAACTGGGTATGTGCTTACAGTGATGCATGCATAAAGCTGCTGTTTTCACATCCCACATTCATATCTAGTGGCAAATTGAGTGTTTGTTTTTTTTTTCCTGACATATTGTCATGAGGGTTTATCCAATATATTTAGCAATACTGTTTCTGGTCTTTACTGTCCAAAAGGAGCTCCAGTTAAGGGAGCACATAAAACCTCTGAGCCCATTGCTTTTACTAATTCAGGTCTGTTGGTCTCCCCTACTTCCATGAAACCACCTGACGAAGTGTTACAACCACTAGACTCCTGTCTAAAAACCAAATAAATTCTACATAAAATCTGCAGCTGCTACATGGGAGGTCAAGAAAAAAAGAAAAAAAAAAGCAATACCTTCCCCAGTTTTTGATGGAATGGGTTGAAGCATCTAAATAAAGGAAAGGATTTAAAATTATCAATGCTTCTGGTTGGGAACTGAAGCTTCAATGAGAGGGTGAGTTAATGACACGCAAATCTTGGAGTGCCACCTGTGGTGAATTCCAGCCCATGTCATTCGTTGTGCAGAAATGCGTCCTGACCTGGATTTTATCGTCGCAGAACTGAAGTTCAGCTCAGCAATGGCCAAGTCTCTTTTCTGACACAGCTCTAAGTCCTTCACTTTAGATAACCCAAACAGGTATCTTTTAAAACGAACAGACATACCTGGAAATGTAGTACTGCACAATTTAACCAAGACCCTACAATACACCTCATTTGGGAGGGAAGTCAAGTCTGTTAGCGGCCTTCAGCATACCACCACTATAAGTTGTCTTGGTTTTGTCTCCTCTTTCTACCTCACAAACAACTCTGTAACAAATCTAGATGCTTATGAGACTTCCCACCTGTAAAATGGATCTCATATTTATTGCACAGATGCAATATTTTACAGATTAGTTATTACCAAAAAAAGTACTTTTTGGGACTATAATGCGGTACCGTTTTCCGAGTTGATAAAAACCACACATTTAAACAGGACAACAAACCACTGCCTTGAAAACATTTAAACTGGCCTAAAGGAAAACCTAAAAATCTGGAAACAAAAAAATCTAAATAGTGATAGGCACATTCAGCCAACAGTAGCATAGATGGAAAGAAAGTAAATTTAATTCACAAGGCATAGGTCACAATCAACAATAAATATCAATAGACATGGAGTCTGTGTATATGAAAAGGTATAACCGGCTCAAATTATCGTTAGTCCTCAATATGACTGTAAGAATTCCATTTTTCAGGTGCAAGAATACAAACACATTTGGGTACTCCCAAATTACAAAAAAATTCTGTCCCCTTCCCAAATAAACCCTCCAAACCAGAAAACAAAACAACAAACCCAAACAAACACCACCTTGCATTATTTTACATTGTCACATTTACAGAATGTCAGGGGATGGGAGGGAAAGGATTTCAGAGCAGAGTGCTATTACAATCATATTCTACTTTTTGCTAGACTACCAAGTGCGTTACAAAACCAGTACACATCTCAGTGTAGCTAAATTTCTCATTCAGGATACTGAAAAACTACAGGACAAAACTATGCACAGAAGCTTGGATAGGATACATTTGTAGTACACATGATGAAAACAATGGCTTTCAGGAAGCGAATTAAATTAAAAGACAGTCATCAGGTCACTTTCAGTGCAGAAGACAAGAATGCATTCTATAATTAAGTATAATGCTTCATTCAATTCATCTTCCCTCTCATCTTCACATAATTAAAAACTCAAAATAGATTCATTTTTTCATTCTTTTGTTGTACATTCCATAATAAAGTATAACACACAAAAAAATTACAGATGTTAATTAAACAAACATTCACCAGAAGCAACAAGATAAGAGGCTTGTGTATAGGGCAGAAGCAGTAGATGTCTTACATCAAAACTTCAGAAAGTCTTTTGACAGTTTCATTAGAAACACAAATAAAGTTTGGTTAAGAAAGTTGCAGAGCTGATCAAGAAAACAGACTCAAGAATAATTCCCAATACTTTACTGCAAAATACGGTGATTTTATCAGGTGGAGTTTCCATAAATGCCAACATCAGGTTGTTCTCTGTTCAGTGCTTTTACCGATCATCTAGATGATGGAAACTACTTATTAAATTAGCAATATGTCAATTTAGGAAGTCCAATATGTTGAAAGACAGGCTTCCAAGGACAAAACAAATGAATTGGGAGAAGTCTGGAAACAGTGAAAAAAGTTAAGCAGGGACAAGCACCAGGTATTGCACTCGGGTAAGAATAATCTGTTATATAAATACACAGACAGGAATAACTGATCCCTTTTAAAGGGGATGAGGATCTTACAGCAGGTCAAAAGCTCAACATGAGTCAAAGTCATGCTGTTGTAAGAGAGGAAAATACAATACTGGGATTAAAGGCTGTAAAATACAAAATTACCTGGTTTACTTAGCATTATGAAAGTCTCAACTGGACTATGGTGCTCAGTTTTGACACTCTTCAAGAAAGTTACAACTCAAATGTATAGAGTCTAAAGAAAATGAAGAATCTAGAAAAAAATGTAGCTAAAGAAAAAAAATACAGAATTTGGCTTGCTCAACATAAGGAAAAGATTATATAATCAAGGCCATATGATGACTTTAAAAGTCTGAAAAGCTTTATTACAAAAGAAAATCCATTTTTGTCAATAAGCAAAATAATAATAAGTTTAACCTTTAATAAAGCAGGCTACCATTAGATAGGAGGAGATATTTTCTATCAGTAAGGAAAGCAGATGTGAAATCACTGTCACAGGAACTAGTACATTCTGAATGTTTGTATTATGGACTAGTCACTCAGGTGTTTTGCAGGTGGGCTACAGTCTTATTTGAAAACCACAAGGTTGGGCCTCCAGTAATTAGTACAAAAACGCAGCTGTACACCTATTCCTCACACATTTTCCATTTACCAAAACATTTATATGGAGCATTGTTTTAATGCACCAGGTTTATTAAAAATTAGTTCCTTAGATTACTGGAATAATGCCTTTTCCATTTCTTTTCACATTATTGAAAAGATCCATTCATTTCAAATGGATCAACAAAGGTTTTAAATTCTCATTTACAGAAATATTTTACTCAAAATAGTTTTGTTTGAATGCAATTCCATTAACTGATTCCAAATTAAGTTGAAATCTTTCACCTCAACATTTTCAAAAGAGTTCACCCATTTGAACACAATTCGTAAAATAAAATGCAATGCAACTTTGAAGAAGTTCTCTAAAAAGACTTGAAACAAAACTAAAACAAGGTGCAAGTTATGCATAATATTTCAATTACATTTGTACAGAGAAAGTGAAGAACCCTTACTACCTCCACACTGCAGACACTGATGTAACAATGCAGAGAAATACCCCATCTGACATCTAAGTGAGATTCTGTCAGCAACTTCGTGTCATACTGAACAGAAGGTAGCTACTCAATGATGTAGTCCAAGAAAGGCATTTCCTGAGCATGTTTTGCGTCTCATGCCTGTACTTTTGTGAAGAGCAGCACTGAAAGCATGGCTAGAACACGGCAAGCAAAAGGAATGGTGAAAACAAAAAGTACAAAGAAACATACAAGTTCTGACCAATCTGCTACAATTCACTGCACATCAAGCTAAATTAAACTAATTCAAAACTACTTATTTCAGTAATGCTCAAATTTAAAATATTTTAAGAAAAAACTCTGCAATGTATTAAAAGGTTAAGCTTATTTAGTAACAACCTACATCTTAAAGGGATGCTTACCATTGTTATCTTACCCTATTTCAATTAAAGGGGTGATTAAGGTAAGTTATGTAATATAAAAGTAAACCTCATTAAAGTAATTAGAATAATTCATACGCTTCTCCTTTTACCAATCTAATTTAAGGTGTTATACACTATCTTCAAATTCTTTTAATTCATTTAAGCCAAAAGATGGAAATTCTCATGACAATCCAGTCAGAATATACAAAATACTTTCAAAAATATTTCAACTTATAGAAGGTCAATATCTGTACAGTAAGTCAGACAGACTAGCACAAGTAGTACACTTAGAAACACAGTAATGACAGTGATCTTTTTAAAGACTAAGACAACAGATTTGATGCAAAATCCCATCTAATCAGAGTGCCAAGGTACAAAACACTGCTTAGCAATACAGAAAACTAACTGAAGTTGCTCTAATAGATTAATATAATTTTACCAAAAGGTTCTTACAGGAATATCCTGAAGAGAAGCAGCAATTAATATAAAAACTGCAAACTGCCCCATTCCATACACTTTATGCCAAATTATGTCAACATGACTGCTTGGGATGATGCTGTAAACTGCATCAGTGAAGTGAATTTGGATGGGGGAGGGAAGAGAGCAAACTGAGTTTTTTTCTGAACCCTAATCATGAAATGTTTTATTTAAAAGGAAGCTGCATAGTGAATAGTAAGTTGCAGGTATCATAAATATGGTATTTCACTCAAAATGACATACCAAATGCTGCTATCCAAACACCCTTCAGTCAGTTTAGACTTTTTCCAAGAAGGCGTGAGGTTCTGACACAGTAAACAATTTCAAACTGCCACATGAGTGGAATGAAAGAAGGCTCAGAAGGCAAGTGGCAGTTTCTTCAGGTGAGAATACCTACTGAGGCACATAGAGGCAGGTAACATATTCAAGTCGGTATGCTTTTCACCACAGAAAACAGAACATTTGCTCTTAAAAAAAGGGGGGAAACTTCCACAGCAGCACCTGAAAAATGCTATTTACTCCCTTGTTGATTCTAGGTAATGCTACATGAAATACAGGAGCACCTCTCTTGCCATAAAGGAGGACAAAACAATAGCTGCCACAATCTCTCCATAAGGGAGCTCAGATACCTCTGAAGAAACAAGTAGCTTTCTGAACACATTCTCACATAGTAATACTAGGCAAGAAGATCTCTTTCTTGTGTTAGTTGTTTGAGAGGAAGGGAGAAAGGTTCTTTGTTTTAAAGTAGATTTTATTTGTTTTAAGTAAATAAAAAGAAGTTACACAATTACCAATTTTAAATAAACACAATTTAAAAATTGATAAAATCTTGAAAAAAAGTGAAAACTAAAAGGAGAAAATTTTTTCTCCTTGATATGTGTAAAACCACCCCAACCAAGCAAAAGAAAAACCACACATAAAAAAACCCCACAAACTTGAAATTTAAGAAAAATTCTTCTCTTGTTATTTTAATGAAAAATATCATATGAAGCTTCAAAATACTTTCTCCAGATTAGCTAGCTCATTTATCTGGGACACACATAGACACACCTATTAAAAAAATCCCCAGTTTTTCCAGTATCAAACTTGTGGCAGAAACTGGAATTTCTAAATGTAAAATTAGAGAAAACAAAACCCATTTTAAAGATGGAGAGTGTTTTGTAACTAACTATATTCAGACACTATGTTTTCAGGAAACTATGCAACATTTTCCATCAATAAAACATTAAACAAAATAATTATGTCAGGAAAACAAGTGAAGATATAATCCTACTTTTTCTGGATTTCACATAGATTACCTGTTTTCCTGCATAAACTGAGGCAACAGAATTTAAACATGTTATATTTACATCGAACCCAAACTGAAAGCTTAAGTCTTTGCAGGATCTACTTGCCTACAGGACCAACACCTTCAGAATATGTGCCTGGGTAGCTCTGTAACTGCAGCACCCTCTGCTGCTTTTTTAGTTCCAAAACATGTAATTGTACACAGCCAAGTAGAAAATAAAATGAATATGAATTGAATATGTTGTTTCTTGAAAATGGTTTCATTATTAACTAATGCTACGTGCAGTTTACAAGAAAATGGTTTGCTGTTACATGTGGTATTTGTATAATTTTGGACTACTTCAGCAGTCTAGAATATATTGTTTCTGTGTTAACATCACAGATATTAGATGAAAATCCCAAAATGTGCTGTATTTCACCATTTAAAAATTCTCCTTTACGGACACTGTAGCTTGCTTAGAATGGTGACAATTAGGAATGAGGTTTATATTTTGGCCCTTGATAATTTCACTTAATTTGAAATGATTACTGAAGGGATATAATTATACAAGCATTTCAGTAATAACTGCTTGCTCCCACCAGGAAAGGCAGAGGAAGATGATACTCTAAAGCACTCATTCTTGCAGAATTTTCCTTGCTTTTTGAGCAGTCTGTTGCAGAAGAGATTTTTCTTCTGCCAGCATAAGCATGGCAGGTGGCTCCTGGAGTCAGCCGATGCTATCCCTCAATCTCACCACTGAACTTTCTGTCTGGGATCCATCAGTTCTTTTAAAGGACTATTTTAAGACTAGAGATCATCTCAGGATGCACCATCTTTTTAAACGATGGCATACTGTTGTCTAAAATGAGCAGACTGATCCTTTCCTTCATTCCAGTTCTCTTTTCCCTGACTCCTGTTTATACATAGATTTAAAGCTGAAAGAAGTGCATTTAGCATTGCATCCTGTCTGGATGGAGAATTCATTCAAGAATTTTCACATGGAAACTGCTCTCTCAACGGATGAATAGGAGAGAAAAATTTCTCATATTTTTCTGGTAAAGTAAAAAACAATTGCAATTCATAGTGTGAATTTTCATTCACAGTACCAATCCTACAATGGAAATACATCTTCAGAAATCTTTTTGAAAAAGACAGAATACAAGTATAGGCACTATTTTTTAAAGATATTGTGCAGATGCAATTTCTGGAGCTAACACTTGGGACTCTGCAATAAGTCACTTAACAGCTACTGCAGTTGGCTCCACTTTAGTCCTGAAGTCTTACTGGTATAAGGTGGCACTTCGGCTTGAGAGCAGCCCTGAAGAGAAGGGCTGGGGTGTACTGGTGGACAAGAAGCTCAACATGAGCCAACAGTGTGCACTTGCAGACCAGAAAGCATATTCTGGGCTGCATCAAGAGAGAAGTGATCAGCAGGTTGAGGGAGACGATTCTCCCTCTCTACTCCACTCTCATGAGACCCCACATGGAGTATTGAGTCCAGTACTGGAGCCCCTATTACAAAATACAGACGCGCTGGAACGTGTCCAGAGAAGGGTCATGAGGATGATCAGGGGGCTGGAGCACCTCTCCTATGAAGATAGGCTGAGAGAGTTGGGGTTGTTCAGTCTGGAGAAGAGAAGGCTCCAGGGAGACCTTATTGTGGCCTTCTGGTATCTTAAGGGGGCCTACAAGAAAGCTGGGGAGGGACTTTTTAGGTTGTTAGGTAGTGGTGGGACTATAAGGAATGGATTAAAACTAGAGAGGGGTCAATTCAGATTGGATGTTAGGAAGAAGTTCTTCACCATGAGGGTGGTGAGACACTGGAACAGGTTGCCCAGGGAGCTGGTGGAAGCCCCAACCCTGGAAGTTTTTAATGCCAGACTGGATGGGGCTCTGGGCAACCTGCCCACTGGGACCCCCATGGCAGCAGGGTTGGAACAGAATGATCTTTAAGGTCACTTCCAACCCTGACGATTCTATGATTCTGGAAGTAATCACAAGTACTCCTCAAAAGCTACTTATTGATATTTTATATAATGCTGCCAGCTAGTGGCACACTTTGTACCAAGTTGATATCTACTGGGAGTGGAGAGAAAGTGGTATTAACTAGAGTCTGCTCTACCACTCTTCTTTTGATGGCGTACGGTGATGTGGCTGTTAATGCCCATAAGCAGAAGTATTACAAAGTGAAACAAAAGGATCAGAGAAATGCTCTCTGAAAGAGCTTGTTTTAACCCAAGGTACTTTAGAACATTACTGGAAGAAACAAACAAACAAAAAAACCCAAAACAAAACACAAAAAAACCCCTCCTGCCCCCCAAAACCCCACAAACTATGTTCTTTGAAAGACCTGATTACATTTAAGAAGGATGTAATATACAACACATTTCAGTTTTTACAAAATCTAGTCTGTTTATTACACAACTATTTCATAATCTAATAACCTCCAGCAAAACATTAATCTGACTGTTAAATACGCAGCATGGCAGCCAAAATAAACACACAGAACACTAAAATATTTAGCTATGTTCCGGTAACTCAGTCTGAAGAGTTTCATTGAAGTTTCATGCCCAGTAAATAAATTCTGGCTATGCAATGTGTCCTAAAAGAATATTTAAGTCTATAATTATTCAATGGGTCCCCTCACAGATCATACTGTAGGTGAGACTGATAATGTGTTCAACACTGGCTAGCTCCTTCGGTAATAGGTATTAGAAGTAGTAATCTAATATTGTTAAAGACCATTTTAGAAACATTTGGAGGTGGTTTTTTGTGTAGACTATCATTTAAGAATATGAAGTTCTTAAAGAACATCACAGCCATGGTAAAAAATAGTCAACCTAATTTTAGAAACATTACAACTGTAGTTACCCTTGGCAGGTAAAAGGAGGCAGGACTACTACCTACCATCTCCACTGGCAGTTAACACAAAAAGAGCCAAGAAATACATAGAAAAAGGTCAAAGGAAGAGCCAATTCAAATCAGGGAATAACAGGAGAGCGCACAAATTCAGTTATGCATGATCCAAACAGAGCAGCTCAGTAAACACATGGTTGGGGGGACTTTAATATGATGGTGTGACAGACAGTTACTCTGTCTTGGACACTGGGGACGTTTACCCCATACAGGTGGTAGCAAAAAAAGTACAATGATTACACTCCAAGCCAGTACTGTATGCTGCCAGAAGATCACTATTTTTACAGTTACCCTGACAGAGTGTAATCTATAGTGCTTAGTAAAATGGGCATAAATCAGTAATACGTACATCAGTGCAGACAGATGCTTACAGACACAGACATTTAAAAATGGGGAAGCACTGAATCTGGAAATGACTTGGCAAACACGGTACATAATAGCACAGCATGAACCCTGAAAGCAACACTGAAAATGAAAGGACAAACATAAATCTTTGTATATATAAAGAAACAGTAAGAAGAACTACAAATGCTGTATTAGATATAGCAGTGATAACACTGGCGTTGTGTCTATTAGAGTGTCTTGTTCTACCATCTGCAATCAATAAAAAAGTAGCTGTAATACTAGGAAAAGAGAAGATCCGACAGCACGTCTAACAATAGGAAAGCAAATGAAAACTAGCAGAGTAATTATTTGAGTCAACAAGGAAATTTGTGCATACTGATCACTATCTAAACAATCACCTAAAGAACAAAGATTAAGAAATCATATTACCATACTTAACAGAGTAATACACACTGTCTTATCTACTATGAGGCACTTTTAGACAAAAAGACACCCCCTCAAAAAAAACCCAAAACCAACCCAAACCAAAAAAAAAACAGAAGTCTTTCTAGTTTCCTGTTCTGAAAATGTACATCAAATCTCTCTAAATGCCACCCATCATTTCAAAGCATTTTTTTTTTCCAGATCCTAAGTGTCATAAATCTGAATGTTTTTATCATCTAGTTCGTAAATCCCTACATCTGTAGCTGATGTCAACTATAATTAGAAGTGTGAATTTTCTTTCTCAGCCTTAATATTACTAATTTGGATATTCATATATACCTTAGATATAATTCTTATTCAGAAATCACAGAACAAATTTCTGTTTAGCAACAGCTGAACAATACATCCTGAAGAACTTTGTGGCAGGATGACATAATTATGTTCAATATTCAGAACCAAATGAAAGCTAATAAATTCTAAAATGAAAGTACATAGCTTATGATTTTTTTTTTTCCCCCTTCTGAAGGCAAAAGTTTACTAAATAATGAAAAGCCAATGTTTATTGAAGCATAGCTTTGGAATACTAAGACCAGAGTTTTGAGATGAAACGTATATGAGATGAGTTTCTGTATCATTGCTTTAATAAGGAGAGAGGGAGATGTACACATTCTTGAATATCTCACAAACCTACAGAAACCCCTCCCAACTTTATTCTATCAGTTTGCTTGTTTGAAAACAAATCAACCAACCTGAAAAATAAGGCAGAATGTTTAAACAAGAATTGTATGTATAATATTAACTATATAACTCATTACATTAAAAAAAAAATATTTTGCTTAGCTTCTTTTCCATGATCTGCCACAATTTTATACTTCAAGTCCTTAACAGCATAGATAATTTTATTAACAAGTATACTGAAGCAGAGCCATACCAGGTCAGACATTGAAGGTCCACTTACAGCGCATCTTGTTTCAGGTTAATGCAGCCAGTAACTGATGCTTAGATAAGAGTGAAAGATCATGACAAACATTTCATCCTATTACCCCATTAATTTTCATAACATCCAGCACTTCATAAACCATGTGATGTCTTTATATTTAATAGCCACACTGAACTTTTCTTGCACAGTTTTTTCCCCCCTTTGCTCTTTGAATTCATGTCACGTTCCAAAACATGATCCAAAGGATCCAAAACCTTCTGTAGGGAAGAATTACACAACTGGAATGTGTGCTTTCTTTTGCTTTGCTCTGGTTTGAGTTTACCCTCTCCAAGCCAGAAGAAGCATTTGTTTGCTTCCCATGTTCTTGCACTGTTCCTCAGATAATCACCACTGGTTACCAGCCAACACAAATCAATGAGTTAAACTAACTTTTTGACCAGCACACTTCAGCTGTTCTAATGTTCCTGCTGCAGGCACAGAACCAAAAATAACCTGCACTGGGACGACTTAAGGGTGTATGCACACAAACAACGCTGATACACAAGACAGTGTAACACACAAAACACCGTGGGAGGTAGATCTGTATCTCTGACCGCAGCAGGAGTGTCTCTCAGCTAGAGGAGATGGTTATTGAGGGCTCATACACAAATATTTTGACATAACTAGACCTCTATCAACATAGTAGTGCATTTAAATAAACAGTAACTTACAGACATTCCCTGTGTTGTCAAAACTTGAAAGAACATCTTTAACGTTTAAGAGTCCATTGTGAAATCTGGAAGAAAATAGAAATGGTGACTTTACCAACATATAAACAAATTAAAAAAAAATAAAAAATTCTCCCCTCTTCAGAAAAGAAGTTTGCTGCACGTGTTTGCTTCTGACAACCACCCTTTCACAGACAAGTAGCAAACAGTTACTACTGTAGACACCAGGAGGAAAACAAGGGGACAATCACTGGTGTTTAAAAAAAAAAAAAAAAAAAGTATTCTCTGAAATCCATGACCCAGGAACATATTTCTCAGAAACTAATACTTTAGCAAAATGAAAACACTTCCAAACAGCATCATTATTTGTTTAGTTGTAGAAGTCACATAAAAGAAAAGAAGAATTTTGGTAAAGCGATTTCTTTGAAGAGGAAAAACAAAAGACTATTTCTGAACAGTTGTAAACACATTCTTATTTTCTCACACAAAATCAAGAACACTTAATTTAATTAATGTGAACAATGAAACTGATTAACGTGTTCAGTGAACTGCATTTTCTTTGGTTTTACATTTGCATAACCCAAGTGAAATAAACATTCAAAACAGAGGGTAATAAACTAATTAACTGAATTTCACATACCAACTACAAGTTTTAGAACACTGTGAGCTAACACTGACAGCAGCAGAAAGTACACGCACCAAAAATTAATAAAAAATTGCCTAGGAAGCTTCCTCTGTGTTATAGATGTCAGGCTAGCTGGATTCACACCACAAAAATCTTTTTTTTTTTTTTTTTAAACTAAGCTAATCTAGGACCAAAATGAACAAATTAAAATCTTACACTTCACAACAATCAGATCACATAGCAGATTCACAAATGCATTAAAAAGCCTACAAAATCTAAAAAATACTTCAGCAATGCAGTAAAATACAAACTTAGTCTTTTAATAATGTTTCAAATATAGCTTCCAAGGTCGTTTAGAAGCACACTAATTTGAAACAGTGAAAAAATAAATTGAACAAATCCAACAATTCTAGCACCTACAAAATTATTGTTCATTCTCTTAGCTTTTCTTTCCTGAAGGAAGAGCGTTGCAAGAAGGGAAAATAAAAATCAACCTTTTTTCAAATATGAAATTTTATATTTCTAGTGGAAAAAAGTGCATCTATTTATAGCTTTTTATAAGCATAAGCATTAAATAAACATTTACACATTAAATTTCAAGAAGCACCAAACAGCAGATTAGACGAGTTCTTAAAAAAAAAAAATTAAAATCAAATAGAAATAATGTTAACAAACTGAAACAAGCTCACAAACAGGGGCAACAAAGTACATGAAAGATGTTATAAAAGATTCAACCGGACATCAGAGCTCTTCACCCAGCTACATGAAACCAAACCAAAAATGCATTCCTTAGCTGCAGCAGAAACCCGTAAGAATTCTGATGGGTGGCATGGACTTAAAATGTACTTTTCCTTTTTTTTTGTCAAGTTTATTTTCAATCAGATTGGACAACCAATGCAACAGTCTTAATTCAAGAGAAGTGACAAGAAAGCAGACAGCATCAGTAATTCTACCAACCACAGAGCTGCCCTTTAAACTTTCCCCTGCTGACTCCTTAGCATCCTACCAACTCCGTAACTGTGCATACATCTGACACAGTTACAGTCCCTCAGATAGCCGTCAATGTCTCATCTTCTAAACGAATGTAAGATGCTGGGGGGAGTGGAAGTGCTAAGACTGTAAAGAAATATTTTAATCATTGTTGGAATGCAGATTAGGTCTGGGATAATGTGTTTCAGGTTTTTCTTCTCCCCTCAATTTATGTACATAATCCACATATAAAGGAGATAGATCATGCAAATCTCCAAGTGAAGCAAACAAAGGTGAGGATAAACAATTCAGCAATTGAGCACTTCTAGTTCAACAGAATGCTATGACAAAGAAAAACAGAAGTGAAGTGTCCTTATCTGGAGAAGAACACAATTAATATACTTCAGGGTCACAAGGTAGACAGAGGCAAAAATAAGAAGTGATAGAACCATAGCACTAACCTTAAATCTATCACTACACCAAATTTCAGGCATTTTCCAAGTGTTTTATAACTGGAGAAGTGGACAGCTCCGAGTACCTCAGAATCACAGAATCTTAAGGGTTGGAAGGGACCTCAAGAGATCATCTAGTCCCATCCCCCTGCCAGAGCAGGATCACCTAAATTAGGTCACACAGGAACATGTCCAGCTGAGTTTCTCAGCCTGAAGAATAAGCTAAGATTCCCCAATGGATGCATGCCACACACCTACTGTTTTTAAGGTTATCCTGAAATTTTGGTAACATTTTATTTAACTGAATTAATGTTTTTCATCTACATTTTACTTTTGGCGTACTCAGTTTTTATTAAGGATCAGTTCTTCATCTGATTTTAAAACGTTCTTTTCATAATTAAAATCAACACACACAAATTTAAAATATATTCTTACATTTATTATCCTGTGACCAAAAGCTTGTGGTATCCAAATACAACA
The DNA here is from genome assembly GCA_024605025.1 of Megaceryle maxima. NCBI lineage: Eukaryota > Metazoa > Chordata > Aves > Coraciiformes > Cerylidae > Megaceryle > Megaceryle maxima. The sequence goes on from JANHGN010010958.1 coordinate 14,065, forward strand.
CACCTCCACCTTTGCTCTCTTGGCCAGCAGAGGTATTTTGCACAGAAACCCTTTTCTGCCTGCAGTATTCCAAGACCCTTTCTCTAACTCCAACTCAGCAATTTCTTTCTTTCACAAATATTGTTCATCGCAAGCACATAAGTGAACTCATCTAATGATGAGAAGCATCCAGCTTTGCTACAAAGGACTTCCCCCTCTCCTCAGTCTTTCAGATGCCCACTCCACACTCATCATGAAACAGGATAGGGTTTAACAGCTGCTTCCTTTAGTCTGATCAGTTTATGAAACATTTACTGAACAAAACCTGGGAGTAAACTCAATCTCCTAGGATGAGGGGAGTAGCCATTACCTCAAAAGTAATCTGAACATGAAAGCATTTACTGAAGAAAAAAAAAAAATTAATCAATCTCACATCTCAGGTCTTATTTATATAACCATTGTGGACTATTATAAGAATACGCCACATTAGGAACAGTGAATTTTCTTAAGTCAATTAGCATGATAGGAAAATACCTTTTCCTGCTAGTAAAGAATCTACACCAGGCTAAAGAAGAGACATGAGAGACTTCCAATTCCACTTGTAACCACTTAATAGTTAGGAACACAAACACTGAAGAACTGAATATAACTTCTATTGCAGACAAGTTTTAGGACTGAGGAAAGCAATGTGCCAACAGATGATCTACTTCTGAAAGTGAGAGCCTGGGGGGACACACTTCCAAACAACAATAGCTATGTGTTTCTCCATTTGGAGGACTGTACTTGTAGAGCCTTCCAACCAACTCTTTTCCATCACAGACCTGACTTGCAGACTGAAAGTTGCATGTACCTGTAAATGCAGGTATTCTCTAACCCCAAATTCTGACATAAATACCACGCTACCTGAGTCCTGAGCCTAAAAACCACAGCTTCTGTTTTGGGATCCACTGCTGTGCATATACCTCCCAAGAACTTCTGTAACAGCTGCTGCTTCACTGTCCCATCCCATTTAGCTGCTCTTCCATTTTCTAGTCCAGAGAAAACAACCAATGTGTCACATCTTGTTTATACAGATGCATGTCATAATCACAGCTTTCCGCGGCACATCTTACAAACTGCCCATAATGAGCCTGTGTCATATGCATGGAATTTTTGAAGTCAAGCAAAAGAATCACAGAAGGTTGTGGTTAAATCCCAATCCTAAAATTCCCATAAATTTCCACAGGCATCTCAAAATATAGAAGAACATTATTATTTAGTGGTTTGGAATATGTCATGAATGTTGTACAGTTCAACAAAGTTCAAAGAAGAGTGAGTGTCAAAAGCAACAAAGTATTTCATACAAGTATAAGTGACTTTCTGGCCAGAGTGGTTAATCTCATCTACAGTGTTCTTATTCTAAATCTTTAAGGTACAATATGCAAAAATTTCTGTCACTGAGGCAGCGAGTAATTTAAATCTCTGAATTATCAACTAATTTAACTCATGCTTCTCCTAATATGAAACAAAGCAAAATTCCTTACTCTGGACCATGAATATATCAACTTTGGATGTATAAATAAAGTCAAAGAGAGAGAGAGAGAGAGAGAGAGATATCTAAAACATATTAATGCTTCTTCCTCTCCAATTCAGGCCACACAAGTGGCAGACTTTTATAAATAGTTGTAGACAGTAGAATAAAAATAATCCTTCAGTCACTCTCTATTAACGTATGTTTTTCATCTGCCATAATGAAGCAAAACTACGCTCCTTCTTTTATATTATTTTTTTTCATTCAGTTGCAAAATAACTAATTACATGTAGTAAACTTAAAAAAAAATGACCACAACTAAGATAGGCCACATTTCCATATAATACTCGAATGAAAAAAACCCAACCAACCAACCACACAACAACAATAACAAAAACAAACAAAACACAAAAAACACACAACAAAAAACACAACCCAACACGTAACACTTCACGATACATTATTAACATGGACAAAAAAATAAAACTACAATATTTGTGGAAAAAGAAAGATAGGATCAGGGCAAAATGTTACTACTAAGGGTACTTCACCAAAGGCTTGCCGAGCATCACCATCAATTGTTATCACAGCCCAGTAAGAATCTCAGAGTTATCTGCAGACTTTCAAATGTTTTCTTCTGGGCCAGAGTATAGCAAAACCAGATAACTCCTCTTTCACTCTACATCTCAGCTTAATATGGTAATAAAACAAAAAAGTGGATTCTTTTGACTACAAATTCATTTCTTGTGCAATGTAATGGAACAGTCTTGGTTTCATCAGTCAATAACTGTAGCATGTTAGCAAATCCCTTTTTATCTCTTTTCTCAGTTTCTCCCTTCTATGTTCAAGCCTTTACGCTGTTAAATTTACACGTTGTCTCTCAGCACCCAATAAACGGAAGAAAGCAAGTTTATAATATCCACGCAAATTGTCCTTAAGGAGTGGGCAATATTCATTCAAATCTGCTTCCCTTCATTTCATTTTAGATCTATCTTTAAAATAAAAATTCAATAAAACTCGAAATGTTATCTGCAGAAATATCTTACAGGAATCTTCTAACACACCATTTGCCACAGACAAATAACATGCCTCTCAAGCCTAAACCAAAGGTCTAGAAAAATCTAATAATTTCTTTCATATTTTTTATCTAAAGATTCATTCATATTCTGAATAAAGGCATGACACCTTGGAAAGAACACTTAACACTCTTTAGAAAGATTTAACCCTTCCTGTAAGCTGCTGACATTGTTCTTTTCAGTTCTACGTTTTAGTGTTTGAAACACCAAATGCCTGATCAATGGAAAACATTTTACCACAGAAATAACTTATTTCTTCTCTAATTGCTTAAAATGAGCCTACAATTTTAAAGTAAATCCATATCCTGAAATAGAAAATTTGAAGATATTGATTGGTCCTTTTTTAACTCTAATAAAAGAATAATTTTCCTTTCTTAGACAGACACCATCTCCACAGTGAGACACAACCTCTTTATGATCTATAATCACTTCATTGCTAGAACTATTCATACAAAATTTAAATGCACATTCCTGACTAAGAAGAATTTAGAATGCAATATTAAATAAACATTTATAATGTCCCTACTTACTCTATATCTTCCTATCACCAAGAAAACAAGTATTTCACACAGGGGTAATTTTAACAGCAAAGTGACATACCCCCAAAGTTAAAAAGAACTTGAACAAATCTAACAAATAAACATGAAAGTTTTACAAATAAAACCATATTTTTAATGGAGAAAAAAAACCATAAGGCCAGATACTTAGGGTTTTGTTTTTTTTTTTTTTTTTCCATTTCAAGCTTGCAAGAAATTCCACTTAAAGTGAGGTTTGTATTTTTCACCTGCAGACTCCTCAATTTACTGCATCCAAATCTGAATGTGAAAACTGCAGCAAGATTCCAGCTCGGACTCAGTATGTCTATATTGTGCACATTAGACTGTCATAAAAACTCAGCCCAATTCCCAGACCAACTTCCTCTCAGTTTAGTGGTTTCTTCCCTAACTAACATTATTTGCAAACAACATCAGAGAGCAATTTCATGTATGTATCCACTCAAGTCATATCATCAAGGCAAGGATGTAATGCACAGGAGCTCCAAATACAGTAAAAATCCAAATGAGACTAATCAAATGAGATTCTCAATTGCAACACAAGAAATTTCATCCCACCACACATTTCACTGCAAACAGATCACACTCCTCAAACACTCCTCTTCATACCCCAGAGCTACTGTGAAGCACCTTAGTACCTGTACAAACTTCAAGAGACCACCTTCCACCCTGTATTGTGAATCTACTTTTCATTAAGCAGACTAGAGATCACTGTTTAATCAGGAGAGTTATGGGGATTTTTAAAATGAGTCAATGATGTCACCTCAAGGATCTAGTCAAAATGGCACATAAATCCAGCTTAGAGTTTTAAAGCAAAAATTGCCTTATATTGATGCTTCTGTCTTCTTGCTTTGGAAGATAATTATTAAGAATTATTCAAAAATAAACTAATGACAGGAAAACGGCATAAGCTCTTCTTACTCAAATGTGAACCCTGTCTGAATTTGGTAAGAAAAATAGCAGCTGCATTGAGACGTCCAGAAAAGCATGCACATGCCTGGTAATTCCTACTGAAGTTTCCATCTGCCTAACAAACTAGTCCCCAGTCCCTTTAGAGCTATAATTCCAGGTAGGTCATAGCATATCTGAATATACAATTTGATCAGTTTTGATAGCTGTTGAACTGATATAGCTTGACCTTTAGACTCTTTGCCAAAAGCCACTAACAACCTTATGAACTTTAAGTATTTAGCCTTGTCAGGATATTAGCTGACAACCCTTTTAACATCCAACATATGCAATAAGATTTCCTCAAAAGATGTTAATCGATAAGGAAAACGTTTGTAGATGAAAATTCAAAAGCACGTTGTCAAGATTTTAGAGGAGCCATAACAACATTTTTTTTTCCTGGACATAAATATACATATAAAAAAAGGCTCTCCTACTCAAGCACACTGTTCTGGGTTTACTTGCCTAATGTTCTTGTTAGGGTTAATAATATGCTAATAATATATTTTTGTTATCTTGTTAAAATTGCCTTTAAGGAAATTATTATAATGAATATTTTGTGAATGAGCATAGGAAAATGAAGGGAAGACTGTCAGACAGAGGGGATCTTTAAGCTTCCAAAACATGATCAGTTCTCAAAGGTCCAGGACCACTTACTCTAACATTTCTTGTCTTCTAGGTATGTAAGTTTCCGCAAGAACTGTTGCTCTGTTAGGTATGTTAAACTGTTACATTTACCCTCTTAAATTACCACTTCTGCAAAAACAGAGAAGAAGCTTTAATTAATATCAATTTATGGTAAAGGGGATTTATACTTTGACCCTGGCAAAATACACATTGAGTTATTTTCTTCATCCTTTCTACACTTTCAGAAATATGATGTACTATATATTGCCACTGCTTCAGTATATAGAGAAAACATTTTAATATGCAAGTGTAAGAGTAAGTCCCGATCATTGTTCCTAAAATGATCAGTGATGATCATTTTTACAGACCACAGAGTGTCTTCTAGAAAGGAACAAAATATGGGGAAAAAAATTAAAATAAAAATCCCCACCAGGAGACAATCTCTCTGTCCTCCTCAATACACAGTTTTTGAAACCTGCTCCAGTACAGAAGCCATACTTTTCTATTGGCTAAGCGCAAAGGTACAGAAAAGGTCCAAGATCTCCATACTTAGAATGGTATATAATGACCACCAATAATAAAATCATGCATAAACAAACCTGCTCACAACCTTCAGTTTGAGCTGTGTTCTATTATTAATGAAACTACTATTAGCCAAATAGAAAGAATACTAAATAAAATGATGACATTAGAAGTGATAGAAACAGAGGCACACAAATGTCAAATGTCAGAGCAAGATCAGCCTGGCATTGCCTTGGCTTTTGTACTGCTGGCACAGGGGAACCTTAGCTCACCTCATACCTTAAAACTCTCTTAACTAGTAAATCAAGTAAGTGATACTGAGTGTTGCAAAACATTGGTAGTGAATGAAGGAGAATCAATGAAGTTCAGAACTGAGGTGTAAAGGACAACAGACTTGTTCAGCCCAAATTCAACCTAAGCACCTTACATTTCCTATTACCAATGTGCCTCTGAAGACCTAAAACTGGGGACTAGAGATACTGTGCAAAGAGATTAGGTAGACTGGGGGCATCTGGCTGCACCTGTAGCATTCCCCAGCAGTTCACTGGAAAAGTCCATGCCCATTAAAAACACTCTACCTACTTCTATCACAAATAGGCAGTCTTTTCAAATAACAAAGTTTTCTTTTGAAGTCTTTTAGTTTCAGTAAGTTTAACCTTGGAAAAATAAGGCTTTATAAAGCTCTAAGCCATTTTGTATTTGACTTTTCAACCAGCTGCAAATTTTAAGGGAAACTGTATGTAGTGTTGTGGGGTTGGAGGATTTTTGCTTTGATTTGGCTTTCCCTTATTTTCTAACATTGCAGAAAGGTCACTTTGTTAATGATGGTCACTTGTTTGTGTTTTATCTTCGTTTCTAAGATTGACTTTAAATTAAAGGTCACAGTTAAATAAAAATGCACTTCAAAATTTTGATGACTCAGGCTTTCCAGAATATCCATTACTGTGCATAGAATGCAAAATTCCACCTTTTAGGTGGAATTAAGGAATTAGGAATTAAGGGTGCTCAAAATTAGCACCCTTAGTGGGACTAATTAGGGGCTTCAAAACAAGTACTGATTCAGGGATGCTTAAGTTACTGTTACAATGATATCTGTTATGGCAAAATCAAGTTATAGATATGTACAAAAATGAACAAGGGAAAAGAGACCTAAACAGGAAAAAAATAATAATAATTAAA